>JANBSE010000292.1:0-12649 GCA_027578475.1 Coemansia sp. RSA 2607
ATTGATTTCGGTACATAAGCAGACTTCCAGAACATTTTAAAAATGTTGTTTGGCAAGCTTTCAATTGCCTTGTTTTTCTTGTTGCATTTGCATATTCATTGTTCATGTACACATACACAAAACTGCGCATGCCTGTATCCGACGCTGACAGTGAAGCGGCTGTTTATGTACGGAATGTTTCTCGTAAAATATAAATTGCCCGACATCAAGTCCAAATATCGCAAGTTTGTCTTTGCTTGGCGTTTCCTCATTCTGTCCTCATCTCTGTCTTTGTATTCAGCTTGGGTTCTGAACAGTGTACTTATTCTTGGTATATCCATTATCCGTGTTCCCGCAACAATTATAATCTTTAATCCACTCTTGTTATTCAAACTATCTACATGGTCCCCATCAAACTCTTGGCACTTGTGACCGTAATCAGCTTGCTTGCTGGCATTTACAGCGAGTTGGTATCCCTGCCTGCAGCTAGACTGAACAGGCATCCTCGGCTGGTGGCGCGAGCAACGGCATCAGACCTGAGCAACGTCAAGGCAGGTGTTTTGGTAAAGGATGGCAGACAGACATCTTGTGCTTTAGGTCTGCTCGACAACAAGGCGTCGCTGATTAGCGCCGACTGCCTGGAATTTAGCAACGACAGTGTCAACAAAAGTGTCACATACGAGGCGTACATTAACGCCGGGTGGGATGGAGTAAGCAGCAAGTACACGGTGGTCAACATTACGGTGCACCCCAACTACGACGCACGCACAAAGGCCAACAACATTGCGCTCATCCAGTTTAATACAAACAGCAACATCTCCTGGTACAATTACAACGCAATCACGCAAAGTCAGTGGAGCAGCCTAGTTTACGTACAGTACTCGCTGAGCGACATTGTTGGCATGCAGTGGAATACACCGGCGCTGTACTCTGAAGAAAACGCCAATGACTCGCAGTGCGGCGGCTTCTCACCTGTGTACAGCAACAGTGCGGCGGACTATACGTGCAGCAAGAACGCTGTAACCATTGTGCCATCAGGCGTAGACGCGCCGTGTAAGATTGCCTATGGAATGGTGTATGGGGATATCGACGGCACTCTGTACCCAGCAGGACTGCTGAGCCACGTTGCGGTAAAGAACGGAAACGATCTATGCAGCTATACCGACCAGCGAGCGTACTACACATTGCTAAGCGATTATCTGATGTTTGCCACAACGGCTTTAAACCGCGAAGTGTACTACTTTAGTAAAGACAATGCCACCGAGCCGCAACAAGACCCTTACTACGCAGTGGAAATTCCATCGACAGCCGCTCCATCAGGAGTCACCAATATTGGTGGCAACATGTACGCAAAGCAGACAGCAGGACCGACAGCAGAAGAACCTCACAAGGGCTCTGGATTGTCGTCCAAAACAAAGATTATTGCTGGCGTGTGCAGTGCTGCAGGTGGCGTTATTCTGCTCGGCGCTGTGTTTCTGCTTGTGCGCTGGTGGCGGAAGCACGGAAAAGTGCGGCGGCAGCGCGATCCATACAAGGAGACGGCGGCTCAGAAGATACTCGCTGATGATTTGGGCGGCGCAACGGTGCCAACCCTCAGTCCAAACCGCATTGCTGCTGCTACTACGGATCCGATTGTTGCTGCGTACGAGCAGCCACCTGCGTACAGAGCCGAGGGGAATGCCAACGCTAGCGTCGATCCCCAGTCGCCCCTTTCGCCGCATCCGCTGCTTGGCGCTGATGTTAATAACAGCGAAAAGCAATGAATGTCTGTGCGAGTGCACATGCTCGCACTATGTAGAGTCTGCAAACAGACATATCCATTCTGTCTGAGCTTACCCCAATAGCATTTATGTATTGGGCAGCGGCTATAAAAAGCACAAGAGCGAACTTTGCGCAACAAGCCTGGCTTATTCATATTTCCAAATTATTAACACACTGATAATATCTTTTAAATATAAACACGGTCTAAAACAGTCTATTTCTAAATTTTCAAATCCGCCACAAAATTTCCATTTAACTATTGTTGTTGGTTTCATCTGTGAGATGTGGCTGATTTGCAAACTGTGTTGACACTTTCTGTGATTCTAAGTATTATCCTACTCCCACACTTTGTGGGCTCCGAATGCGCAGAATGGTGCAGTAATTTGTTCTCCAGACATCCAGGCGACCAAGTGATCTGGCAGCCACAGGACTATCTTTTCTGCTTTACTTTTCCACTTTTATTCTAATTTTAGCCATTTTGTACCATACACGCCTTAGTGCACATATTTTATTATTTCAGCAATGGATATAGGTCAGCCTGGCGATATCCCGCTGCGCGAACGTGGGGCCAGAGTTTCGGGAGCATCACAGAATTCGATACAGTCGCTCGACGAGGCTATCGCAGAGTCTTTAGACGCACCGCTGGAGAGGCGGCTGGGGCTGTGGAGCGGAATGGCGATCGTCATGGGCTCGATCATCGGCTCAGGCATATTCTCGACGCCGGGGCTGATCCTGGGCTCGGTGGGTTCGGTCGGCATGAGCATCCTTGTGTGGGTAATCGGCGCTGTGGTCAGCCTGTGCGGGTGTGCGGCATACATGGAGCTAGGCACAATGCTGCCGCGAAGCGGTGGCGAGAAGGCGTACCTGGAGGCAGCGTTCCCGTGGCCGCGTGAGCTGATGTCGTTTGTGTTCTGCCTGGCGTCCATCTTTGTGTGCTGGCCTACAGGGCTCGCGGCTGACGCCGTAGTTACGGGGTCGTACTTGCTCTACGCAGCCACTGGGGTCAGCGAGGGCCATCCGGCATGGGCCGAGCGGCTGATTGGCGTTGGCGTGGCTGTGTTGTGTGCGCTGGCGCATGCGTACTGCTCGCGGTGGGCTATCAGGGTGCAGACAGCACTGACAGTTGTCAAGGCACTGCTTCTGGTGCTCGTCGTACTCGTCGGATTGAGTCAGCTTCGCCATAACGCGTTGGGCCACGACGTGTTCAAAGGCACGTCGCACAGCGCCAACGGCTACGCGACGGCGCTATTCAAGGTGTTCTTTGCGTATTCGGGGTACACGGCGCTCAATTACGCCGTAGACGAACTCAAAGACCCAGCACGCACGCTGCCCAGGGCGGCCATGGGCGGGCTAACGGCTACGGCAGTGTTGTATGTGCTCAGCAACGTAGCGTACTTTGTCGTGCTTTCCGCCGACGACGTGCGGAGCGCCGGCACGACGGTAGCCGGCGTGTTTTTTACGCGTGTGCTGGGCGCCGTGTGGGGCCAGCGCGTCGTGCCAGTGCTGATTGCGTCGGCTACGCTGGGCAACGTCATGTGCGGAACATTTGCAGCCTCACGCGTTATTTTTGCGGCTGCACGTGAAGGGTATCTGCCGCTGGGCGCAGTGTGGGGCGCGGTCAGTCGGCGGTTTGGCACGCCTGTGTGGGCGCTGGTCGCATCCGCCGTGCTCACGTCGCTGTACATTGTCGTGCCGCCGCCGGGACAGGCATATGCGCTTTTGATTGATGTCGGTGGGTACCCTTTCTGGGTGTTCAGCGGTTTGGCCATCGCCGGTCTGCTGCGCATGCGTCACACGCATTGCGAGCTGCTGCGTCCGTTCCGTGCGTGGATGCCGGCAAACTGCCTGTCGCTGGCTGCCGCTGTGTTCATGTGTGTCGTACCGTTCGTCCACCCTGGCGGCGATGACTCAGCAGGGGGCGTTCCCTACTGGACGGCGCCGGTCGTCGGAGTGGCTTTTATTGCGGTGTCCTGCTGCCTGTGGTACGTCCGCGCGCTGCTTGTCGACCGTATCGAGTACCACAAGCAGATCAACGAGGATCAAATCTGATCTGCAAAAGGCGCATACATTTGATCGTGGGGCGGTTAAAATTTTTTTTGTGCTAGACAGAGCATCAGCAGCAGCTCCATTCCCACTTGGCTCTTTTTCTTTTCCACACAAACACACGCTATACTTTTTCTTTTTTACCATACATAGACATCGCTATCCACGCTTTGCAAGATGTCTCCTCTCGCCGACTCCTCGGGATTCCGTACGCTCGAGCGGCAGCGCTTTGCAGAGCACCCGGGCCAGCAGCACGAGTACCCGCAGACGCAGCAGCTAACTGCGCCGCACATCGAGTCGTTCAACACCATCTGGGAGCGCGCCGGACCACATGCACCGCCGCTGATTGACACGGCCGTGTCGTTGATCGAGCCGCAGACGGTGTTTGACGGCAAGGGCGACTCCGAGAACCCGCGCGGCAACAAGATCAAGGTTTGGCTGAGCGATCTGCGCTTGGATCACCCGACACAGACGGCGCGCGACGAGAAGGGCAGCCGGCTGGTGCTGCCGACCGAGTGTCGCCAGCGGTCAGCCACGTACCGCGGCCGACTGTCGGGCGTGCTGCACTACCAGGTCAACGATAACCCCGAAATGACCGAGGAGCGCAACTTTGGTCAGCTACCAATCATGGTGCGCTCGAACCGCTGCAATCTCAAGGGCATGGGTCCTGCCGACCTGATTAAAGCTCACGAAGAGCCTGACGAGATGGGCGGCTACTTTATCGTCAACGGTAACGAGAAGGTGGTGCGGCTGCTGGTGGCCACGCGCAGGAACCACGTGATTGCCATCCAGCGCCCGTCGTACGCCAACAGAGGCCCTGGGTACACGCCGTACGCGGCGCAGATCCGCTGCGTGCGTGCAGACCAGACGTCGCAGACGCTGACGATGCACTACTTAACAACCGGTGCGCTGGTTGTGCGGTTCTCGATCCGCAAGCAGGAGTACCTGGTACCCGTGTCGCTGTTGATGCGTGCGCTGGTGGGTGCATCGGATCGCGAGATCTTTGCAGCCATCGTGGGCGGCGACGCCGAAAACATCTTTGTGCGCGATCGCGTTGAGCTGCTGCTGCGCTCGAGCAAAGACTATGCCGTGTACACGAAGGAGCAGGCGCTGGCGTACCTGGGCGACAAGTTCCGCGTGGTGATGTACGCTGCTGACGACATGTCCAGCGCCGACGTGGGGCGGCTGCTGCTGCGTCAGCTAATCATGGTGCACGTGCGCGACGCGCGCGACAAGTTCAACATGCTGGCGCACATGGTGCGCAAGCTGTACGCGCTGGTCAGCGGCGAGTGCCAGGAGGACAATTCGGACACGCCGCAGATGCAGGAGGTGTACCTGCCGGGCCATCTGTACCTGGGCATCATCAAGGAGAAGCTGGATGACTACCTTTTGGCCATTCGTAGCGAAGTGGCGCGCGACGTGCGCAGTGGCAAGGTCGACCTGTTCAACACGCGCTACCTGGCACGCGTCTTCTCGCGTGCGACGGTGGATATTGGGCTCAAGTGCAGCTATTTTTTGGCCACCGGCAACCTGGTGTCGCGCTCAGGCCTGGACATGCAGCAGATGACGGGGTACACCATTATCGCCGAAAAGCTCAACTACCTGCGCTACCTGTCGCACTTCCGCTGCATCCATCGTGGCGCGTTCTTCACGGAGCTCAAGACGACCGGCGTGCGCAAGCTGCTGCCCGAGGGCTGGGGCTTCCTGTGCCCGGTGCACACGCCCGACGGTTCGCCGTGCGGTCTGCTGAACCATCTGGCGCACAAGTGCCGGCTGACGACGGCCGTCGAGGACTCTAGCGACGTTGAGCGTGCGCTGCTGCGGCTGGGCGTGCAGCCGGGACTTCCCGGGCCGACGCTGGCAGACGCGGAGCTGCTGACGGTGCAGCTGGATGGTCGCATCGTCGGCTACTGCAGTGCGCCAGTGGGCCGTCGTGTGGCTGAGACAATGCGTGCACTGAAACTGCAGGCACAGCAGCAGCGCGAGGCACGCAAGCAGCTGGATCTGGACCTGCCGGCCAGCATGGAGATTGGCTTTGTGCCGGTGTCGCACGGCGGCCAGATGCCCGGGCTGTTTGTGTTCACTACGCCGGCGCGGTTTACGCGGCCGGTGACGCACCTGGCGACGCGCCAAACCGACACGGTCGGCAGCTTCGAGCAGGTGTACATGGAGATTGCGTGCATGGACGGCGACGTGCGGCCGGGCACGACGACGCACCAGGAGGTGCTGCCGACGCACATTCTGTCGGCGGTGGCCAACTTTACGCCGTTCTGCGACTTCAACCAGTCGCCGCGTAACATGTACCAGTGCCAGATGGGCAAGCAGACGATGGGCACGCCGCTGCTGTCGATGCCGTACCGCACCGACAACAAGCTGTACCGGCTGCAGACGGGCCAGACGCCGATCTGCCGGCCGCGCATCTACGACGACTACGGCGTCGACGCGTACCCCAACGGCACCAACGCCGTAGTGGCGGTCATCTCGTACACCGGCTACGACATGGAGGACGCCATGATCCTCAACAAGAGCGCGCACGAGCGCGGCTTCGGCTACGGCACCATCTACAAGACCGAGTACGTCGACCTGGGCAAGTTCCGCAAGAGCGGCGACCCGATCACGCAGCACTTTGGGCTGGGCCCCGACGTGCTGGGCGACGCGGCGCTGCTGGACCGCATCGGCGTCGACGGGCTGCCGCTGCCGGGCGTGTCCGTCTCTGGCGGCGACGCGCTGTACGCCACATTCGACGAGGTGCGCGGCCGCACCAAGATCGCCAAGTACAAGGGCGAGGCCGGTTTCGTCGAGACCGTCCGCACGCTGGGGTCGGCGGCCGACGGCGGCGCGCTGCAGGCGGTGGCCATCACGTTCCGCATCCCGCGGTCGCCCATCATCGGCGACAAATTCTCGTCGCGTCACGGCCAGAAGGGCGTGTGCTCGCAGAAGTTCCCGGCGGTCGACATGCCGTTCACCGAGTCGGGCATGCAGCCCGACGTCATCATCAACCCGCACGCGTTCCCGTCGCGCATGACCATCGGCATGTTCGTCGAGTCGATCGCCGCCAAGGCCGGCGCGCTGCACGGCGTGTGCCAGGACGCGACGCCGTTCCAGTTCGACGAGGAGAACACGGCGGCCGACTACTTTGGCGAGCAGCTGCGCCGCGCCGGTTACAACTTCCACGGCAGCGAGCCCATGTACTCGGGCGTTACCGGCCGCGAGATGCGCGCCGACATTTACATCGGCGTCGTGTACTACCAGCGTCTGCGCCACATGGTCAGCGACAAGTACCAGGTGCGCACCACCGGGCCCATCAACTCGATGACGCAGCAGCCGATCAAGGGCCGCAAGCGCGGCGGCGGCATCCGTCTGGGCGAGATGGAGCGCGATGCGCTGATTGCGCACGGCACGGCGTATTTCCTGCAGGACCGGCTGATGAACTGCTCCGACTACTCGCTGGCGTACGTGTGCAAGTGCTGCGGCTCCGTGCTGGCCCCCATCGCCGTGCCGGCTGCGTCGCACGTGGTCGACCTGGCTGCGCCGGGCAATGCTGCTGCGCGGCCGCGCAAGGGCGCCCAGTTCGCCGGGCTGTCGGCTGCCGAGGCACGTGCTATCATGGCCAGCTTCAGCGCCGGTCCCGTGGGCCGCGGTCCGCTCGACCTGGTCTGCCGCCTGTGCCAGCACGCCGACGGCATCACCATGGTTGCGCTGCCGTACGTCTTCCGCTACCTGGCCACCGAGCTGATGTCGATGAACATGAAGGTCAAGCTCGAAGTGAAGTAGGCTATGATATCTTTACACTCGTATTTTTTTCTATTATACAAAATCAATTCGAATTAAATTGCGCCGTACAGTGACGCCGTCGGCGACGTGCTGCGTCGCGGTCGCCGAACACGGGCAACGGCGGCAGTCCAGAGCCTGTACAGCGCGCGCCCAGTCAGCACAGCGATAACCGCAGTCAAGTACGCGATCAGGAAGCGCGCCAGCAGCAGCGCCGCCGTCCAGCTCCATATGCGGGCCATCACGGCCGTGGCTATGGCGAACGAGGCGACCGGATACACGACCTGCCACGACTCCGTCAAGCGATCGCACACGGCGACGAAACTGCACGGAACAACCCGCATTGCAACGATCACGTGCGCGTTGACCAGCCATGCGGTCGCCGCCGCCCACATGAGCAGCCCGAGGATGGCGCCGGCCGCCATGGCCAGCTCGCCCAGCAGCAGGGGCGCCGTGGAGGGCCCCACAGTGTCGGCCCATACGCGGCGGCTCTCGATGCCCAGCGCCATAATGCCCAGCGCCAGCTGGCTGACGGGCGCCAGGGGCACGACCAAGTCACACGTCTCGGTAGACGCACGTCGCAACCTGCGACGCACATTCTGCACGGCCAGCGCCAGGGCCGGCAGGGCGCTGGCGCCCCACAGCAGGTATCCGGAGCTCAGCACGTGCGAGGCACGCATGGTGGAGAGCACTGTGGATAGCTGGCTGGCCGTGGATGCCGAGGCTGTGGCGGGGATGCAGAGGAGGTACCAGGGGGCTTGTCCGAAGCGCAGCGAGAGAGGCAGGGCGGTGAGCGTTAGCGCGGCGCTAAACACTGCGCAGAGTCGCCAGATGCCCTGCAAAAGGTCGGCTAGGAGCGGTGCACGTGTGATGTCTACGATGCCGCAGAAATTGGACACCAGGGTGAGCAGCGAGAGGGGCGCTAGGCTGCCGTACGCTATCATCCTGTGAACTGTTGCAGAGCAGCTCCTTTCTTCCTGCTCAAGCTGCTGCTGCTGCCGAAGCTGCTGCTGCTGCTGATGTGTTGGTGGTGGTTGGCTGGGCAGTGCGATTGCTAGGAGCATGCGCAGGGCGTATGTTGGTACGAGCAGTAGTTCGAGGCCCAGGGATGTGTACGATACGAGTGTGAGCAGGTGCACGAGCCAGTCGCTGGCCAGCGTGCCCGGCGTTTTGGGCGTGTCGTTGATATGGTCGGCGGCCGACGTGTATGTGTGCCATAGTTGGGCGTACGCACTGAGCGATATGCTGACTGACAACCATTCCGCAGTCACTACTCGATCGAGTTTATGTGATACTCCCAAAAGTACATGGTATAGCCGTTTAGCCGTCGCCGTGCCTGCGCCGTGCGAGTTCATTATTAAAGTATGTATATATAATGTATATGTATGAAAGAGCGCAAGTGAAGAAATAAAAAAGAAACAGCTAAAGTCCAGTTTTCTCACTTTTTTCATTAACCAAAAGAATAAAAATGCGTGTGAGACACGGACCTAGACGGATTTCCACACACCTTGATTCTATCCACACCTACCTTCTCCCCCCCGCATTCCACACGGGGGCTGCAAAGAATGTTTGTAGCAAAAGAAATAATTCAATGAAAAAATACTACACTTTTTTGTTATTTTTTATTCTATTTAAAGTAGCATATGTGTTTGCACGCGACAGATGTACTTGCGGCTGACACGCGCCCGGCGACGAGTAGGGGGCAGATAATGTGGTTATTTTGATTAAATTGTCGAGCTTTCTTTTTACGCTTCTCAGAATTAATTGTAATTTTTTTTTTTACCCGTCAGTGCGTCACACGAGTTGCGTCCAGCCTTCTTCTCATTTGCCGGATAACTGCCGTTGAAGAATAATAAAAAAGGATGAGGTAACCGGGACCGGAGGGTTTTGTGCCTGTCATCAGTCACACGTGCTCTCGCTCATCAATAGCATTCATCATCCCGATAATCCCCCCACCCCCCCCCCATCTTTAGCCGCATTGTGTCCAAGGCCATCAGACACCATGCGCTAAAGATTTGCCACTGCTTTCTTGTCTTTTCTTTCATTTACAATACATACCATACATATATTTCTTTATACTTGAAATGTCTCTTCCGCTGTGTATCTCCAAGCTAAAACGGGTTTCGCCTGTTGTAGTCGCCATCGTAGCGACGTTTGTCGTTTCCGCAGCCGTGGTTCTGCTGGTTTCCCCTCCATCGTCCATGCTAGCCAACGTGATCCCAACACAGCCACTTAACCTGGCATCCGCCTCAAAGATCGCTTACTCGGCCAAATGGAACACGCTATCGGGTGCCATGCCGCAGCTGGTCGGCCACCGGGGCGAAAAGGCATTCATGCCAGAGCACTCCTTAGCGTCGTACTGGCAGGCAGCGTTAGAAGGCGCAGACTACATCGAGCCTGATCTCGGTCTGACCAAAGACGGACACCTGGTCGTCAACCACAACGAGTATCTTGGCGAATCAACCAATATAGCCACCATTACGTCACTCGCGCATCTCAAAACCAACAAGACGTGGATTGACGACACCACCGGCATGAACCAGACAGTCACTGACGAGTGGTTCATCTGCGACATGACGCTTGAGCAGATCAAGATGGTTCGCATTAACCAGGATGCAAGGTATCCCTGGCGGCCACAGCACTTTAACGGGATCTTTGGCGTACTGACTTTTGAAGAGTACCTCCAGACCATCCTCAATCTCACCGCTACGCTGAAAAGACCGTTTGGCGTGATTCCCGAGCTCAAGTCGCCCAAGCTGTACAATAGAGGCAGACCGTATGACCGGTACTTTGAGGACCGCGCGATCTTGACTCTGGAGCACTACGGATGGGCCAACATTACTCGCTGGATCAACCGTGCGCTTCATGCTGATTTGAACCTGCAAAATATCTCGCATGAATTTGCAGGCATGCAGAAGGGACCGTCGGCTTGGCAGAGCTTTGACTTGGATACCGCACGGTATCTTGCGCAGTACACCGATGCGCCAGTTGTTGCACTGGTTGAGAAGCTGCCGTGGGCATTTACCCCAAAGGGCCTTGACCGGATTGCTGAGTTTGCAAAGATTATCTCTTCGTGGAAGGACCTGTATATTGCTGGGCCTGCTGCGTTTCTTGAGAGCAGCGGTATCTCGTGGGACGAAAAAGAGATTGCCGACATGGGCGGTTTTATTGATGCCAAAGATCTTGCGCGAGAGACCCATGCTCGTGGAATGGAGCTGTCACCCTACACATTCTACGACTCGCACCAAGACATGGGCTATCTGTGCACTGCCACATCTGGCACGACATTCTGTCCACGCAATCGCAAAGAAGAGCTGTTTTACTTTTTTGAGCTTGGCGTCGACTATCTCTTTGTCGAAAATATTGTCGAGGCAAGCACGCTAAGGCTCGAGTACAACAACATGCTAAAGTAAGAGAGATGTATTGCTATTCAGTCTTTTGGCGTGTAAACAAAAGAGTTCTTGCAGGTGTCTGATGCAAATGTCTGGTTGACTGGTACGTAGACTGCTGCGTCGCGGACCACAAACCACGTCCAAATCTCCTCCAGTCTGCCACTCTTGCATTTGATCGCTGCCTCGATTCCAAGACCATCGCGCAACGCTCGCTTAAACTCATCTGCAGTATACTGCTCGCTATCAGACGGCTCAATTCCCTTGTCTGATAATGCCTTGTACAGGTCGTATTTCTTGCGTAGTCCCAGTACAGCGCTGAAATAATCTATAACGTCTCGATATTTCTTGTACTCTGGCCCATAGCAGCGCGGGTTAAGGGTTGACACACACGTACCGTGCTTGTTCCATTCGTGTGACCAAAACGCGTTGTTGTCGCCCTTGTTTGACGGCCAGTGCAGATTCATTGCATCGACAAGTTCTGCGTCGCCTGACTCTTCGATAATACTGGAGATGTTTGTGTATATGCGCGAGTTGTCAAATCCGCTGTCGCCAGTCTGGTCGCCAGTACATGTATCTGGCCAGAGACCATGCAGCGTAAACTGGTCGGATTGACCCAATCCTGTGTCCCATTGCTGGACCAGAACCATTAGCCCGTACTTTGGAACACAACACGTATCGACATTGCTGGCTTGCGCAGAGCACGAAACGACACCAAGCGGGCAGATATCGCTACGGTCAAACAGTTTAAGAGAAGTAACTGTCTGCAACAGGATATAAAATAATAATGTGTATATAATCATTGTCGCAAAAGATGAAACCAAAAGAAAGGTGTTTAAGTGATCGACAGCAACAGTCGTAGCTGTAGCCATTTATTGCTATTGTTACTGCAAAAGAATAAAGTACGTATGCTAGACAAGTCAAAACTTTTCCGGGTAGTCGACCCAAATATCTGAATAACTTGAGCAGTAACTATCGACTGGCTTGAAATCGCGGTTGCAAGCTTGCAGATAGATACGAACCTCAAAACTGCTTTTCACGTTAAGTTTGATGTCGACTTTACAACCAAGCTCTTCATTTATGGCCTGTGCAATACTTTGGAGTGAGTATGAGTATCCGGGTTCAATATTATGTCTTTGCAGAATTGCGTGTGGGTTATATCTTTCTGCTAGAGAAAGCGTAGTCTTGAAATAGTCAAGGACATGGTTGTTTTTATTACACTCGCCTCGACAATCTGAAAGCAGGTTTATAACAGTGCGACCATGCTTGTCCCACTGATTTTGCCATAATAGCTTATTTGCAAGAGACGACGACCGTAACGACATTTTTGTCTGGAACGATGACCATAATCTTGTCATATTTTTCCAGATTTCAGTGTTACCTTTTGCTATCCGGTATAAGTCTTGCCATGTGGAAATGAGGCATGAAGCCGGATGTGCTACAGTGGTGTGCATATCAGTCCACAGGCCATGGATTGTAAACCTATTAGACGGACCCAGTGACTCGTCCCACTGCAGCGCAAGAACAAAGGTTTCTTTGGGCATAATTACAGCAGGTAGTTCAATGGATGTCACCATATGCTGGTTGTACTCGGTCTTGGAAACCAGATGCACTGATTCAAACACTATCTTTACAAGTTTAAAATGTATATTTGTTGATTAGGCATTGTGAGCTGGCTCCAACCTTTTGATAAGTGTGAATAAACT
>JANBSE010000293.1:0-12644 GCA_027578475.1 Coemansia sp. RSA 2607
TGTTAATCTGCGTTTGTGTGCTGGTTCATCAATAAACAAGATTTTATCTTTAATGCTACATAAACCCATCCAAAAAAACTTGCGCTTTTTAGTCCTCTTCAGCCCCAAAGTCCTCTAAGAACTGGACAAACTGCTCGGGAAGCTTGTCCTTCTCCTGAACCTGCTTGAATATCTGGACAGCCTCGGCATAGTGCTTCTCTTGTTGGTCCTCACCATCGACAATGTTTCCCAAATTAAGCAGTACCTCCCCGCGCAGAAGCAGCGCCTCGACAGATTCAATTCCATGCAGAATAGTACTGGTATCACGAAGACTCTTTAGCAGATCGTCTTCCCTGGGCACCTTGCCAGTTTCGTCGTCTTGCTGATCAAGCAGAATGCCCGAGAACACCCATTTGGAGCGACCCTGGATGGTTCTAATCTCAGGGTTCGTTTCAGCGTCAGGCAAATTCGCAATGGCACCGTCGACCCAGCTCAGCAGCTTGAACGACGAGTTCTCAGATAACCGGCGGCTATCGACCAGCGAAAGCGCAAGATCAAAGATACCCAGAGACTCCGTAGCTAATTCCTCCGACTGCTCCTCCTTTGGCAGAGCATCCAGGGCCAGCTCCAGCCGACTTTGGACATCTTCAACCTTGCCTTTGTCTTCAGCATCCATTTCGGCAAACAGTTCAAGCTCAACCCTGACCAGCCCCTCCAAAACCTTAAACTTCAGCTCATCGCCCATCGACTTTTCGGCCTGCTCAAGCCTTTCCTTTGCTAGCTTCAAATACTCAATCTTGTCCTCCAACTCTGCCAGCTCGGAAATGCTGAACAGCGCCATTCCGTAGACGTAGTAGAACCTTGACTCAAGAGGTTCAGCATCATTCTCACTTTGCTGCTCGTCGTGGACGCGAAGAATGCGATCGCATTCATGAATCGTTCCGCGGAGCAGCGTGATAGCACGCTCGGGGTCATCGTCAGCATCGAGTGCCTCGAGGGCGCCGGAGAATATGCCTTCGAGCTCGTCAATTTCGTTCCCCGCTTCACCGTCGTCTTTGAGCATAATGGTTGCTGTGTTCGAGTCACCAAAGTCGTCGACCACTTGGGCGCCGCCCGATGTCACCTCTTCGTCTGTCTTTTGCTTCTTGGCGGCGCGTGCCTTAAGGCCCATTGGCCGCTTCTTATTCTGCTTTGTGCTGTTTTCGCCGGGCATACTGTGGTTATTGAATATGGTGACTATGAAATGCGATTTTTTTGTTGGAGAAGAGAAGCGAGGCGACCAACTATAAAATTCAGTTTTTTACCTGGACAATGTCTGGCTCTTTTGATTTAATTTGGTAAAAAAATTTTTAGGGATATGTGGGTGTTGTAAAGCAAGGCTTTGGCCGGTACCAGCGAGAGGGCTGAGATACCGAATGAAAGGCGTGCTGGTTACACAGCGAACACCCATCCAGCGAAGGATGGGACGGACAGCTGGTTAGGTATTCCTCTGAGATTGCCACTAGCGCAAATAGGGGCATTGATTAGAAGCCCATTTTGCAACTCGGTGGATCTGTTTTATTAGACAAAGGAATCCTCAAAAAGGGTGCGGCCCGTAGGGCCAGGAATTGCAACGGTCTGTGACAACCTAGCAGAAGCCAAGTGTATCTGCTTATGGCATAAAAACATGTGATGACCAATGGATCTGACCGAAAAACCATACTTTTTTTCACACATGCGAGATGGTTGCCAAGCGGACTAGCTAGTAAAAACTTTGGTTTCCTGGGACATACACCAGCGGCTGTTTGATCACTCACTACTTTATAAACACTATAAACCTAAGCATGTCTCTAGCTGATCTGTACCGTGACGACAACGCGCACGACGAAGACTCGGACGAGGGATCAGAAGATGAGTTTGTCCCAGAGGGCGGTGACACCGACGACCAGGAGGACAACTCGGATGCAGACAGCGACTCTGATGGCAACGACGACAACGCAAGCGCCAAGGAGACAACAGGACCAACTGCTGAAGAGCTCGAGCAGCAGAAGCGCAAAATTGACGATATATGGAAGGAGATGAACGCGCCAATTAGCGCTAGAGACAGCAGCAGCCCCTTGGCTGATACCAAAGGATCTAGCGAGTCTCCTGACAAGCCCGCGATTTCCGAAAAGCAGGATGCAAGCAAGTTGGACGAAAATAGCCGAGAGTCGACGGGGGAGGCAGACGGCCAGAAGGAGCAGGAGGAGAGTAAAAGCCCGCCCAACAGAGCGGCAGCGTCTCGCGGGACCAAGCGGAAGGCATCAAAGTTCAGCCAGCTGGCCTCGATGGCCGAGCAGCGGCGAATCAAGCGTGAGAACACGCTGGACATTGCGCGCAAGGAGTGGACTGGGTTTGTGGCCAAGGAGGGCATCAGGGAGGACCTGGACAGGGCCAACAAGGACGGGTAAGTTGCAGTGCAAACATGGGTGGCATGATTGCTTACATGTAATCCAGATATGTGATGGTGTTTGACCTTAATTGTTTGCTAATTGCATGACCACCACAACGTTGTTGGGTGTGTGTGCTTACGGTCATTAATGTGCTTGTTTGTAGGTATGTCGAGCGGCAAGAGTTTCTGCAGCGCGTAGATGAGCGCACGTACGAGAAGGCGAGGGAGCGCAGAAAGTAGAAAGCAATTTTTTTTATGCTGTAGCTTGTTTATACGTATGTATGATGTCAGAACGTGACTGAATTTGGAAATAAAAGAGGCATTGACGGCAATGGCGCTTCTGAATGAATCGTTGAAAAATAAGCGCGCATCCGGGCGTAAAAAAAAGGGGTGTGTAGAAATGAGACCACGTGGGAAAGTAACCGCCGCGTCGATTTGAGCGAGCGGCGGATTACTGGAGAGAATAGCGTGGAAGAAAATGAGCGCGCCTTTTTCGGCCAAGCTGCCCCGTGTGCCGTTCCTGCTTCACAGAATGGAAAGAGGGAAGATGGAATAAGGGGGTGGAGCAGATCACAGAGGCACTTTTACGTATGGTGCGTACTTTAGAAATTGTGCGCACATGGGCTTTGCGTCAGTGGCCTGGTTCGCAGCAAGTAGCATAGATTATTTTCTGACACTGCGCAAATATATAAAGACAGCTCTGCCCCACATACTTACACGCATGTCTCTTATTCTTCATCTGTTCACTTTTCTTCTCTTCTAGTCTTTCAACTCTTCATATTTTTCTTCTTATTTTTGAGCAGCAAGGCATTCATTCTGCTCTCTGTACTTTTATCCAACGGATACAACGACTCGATTACTCTTTGCTACTTTATCAGCATCATCGCTCAATGACCAAAGGTAAGAAAGGCCAAGTTTGTTGGCAGAGGGATGTGGTGTATTTTGGCGGGGGCCGTGAGGGCATGGGAATTTAACGGGATTATTGGCTTCACTAGAAACCCTTATTTGTCGTCTTGCGCGGGCTGCAGTGTCCCATTGCTGATGACTCCTCATTTTATCTTTCTCTCACTCACTCCCCTCCCTCCTTTTTTTTTCCTATTGCTCAATCAATATTGCACTACTATCGACTCCCAGCAAAAGAAATAAAGCAAACGATTACAAGGCATTGTCACTAATCAAAGAAGCATACCCAATAAGCTGTGTATTTTTTCTCCTTCTACATCCAACCTGCTGATGCACTGCTCTTCTCTGGCCGCAACACGCGCTGCGTTTGCCACGCACCACCGGTACTTGGTACGCTACGGGCTGCGCACGTTTTCGACGACATTAGCAGACATGCAGCACAGCTCGGCAGCCAAGGTCAGTTTGACGTCCAGCACAGCGTCGTCGGGCGGCGACGGGCGCAAGGTGCTTACGCTTGACACAATGAACCAGCACATCCGCAAGATGGAGTATGCGGTGCGCGGGGCCATCCCGATCCGCGCCGACGAGCTGCGCGAGCAGCTGAAGACGTCGCCAGGCTCACTGCCGTTCAAGCAGATCACGGCGTGCAACATCGGCAACCCGCAGCAGCTGGAGCAGAAGCCAATCACGTTCCTGCGGCAGGTCAGCGCGCTGATGGAGTACTCTGACTTGCTGGGGCCGGAGATGATTGAGACGACGCGCAAGCTGTTCCCCGAGGACGCGATCGAGCGCGCCAGGCGCAATCTCGCGTACGTGGGCAACGCGGCGGGGGCGTACACGCATTCGCTGGGCATCTACGAGGTGCGGCAGAACGTTGCGCGGTTTATCGAGGAGCGCGACGGGTTCCCGGCCAGCGCAGACAACATCTGCCTGACCACAGGGTAAGTACTGGGATGCGCTTGTGATTGTGATTTTCTGCAGTCGGCTTTGCAAGTCGGAAAAGCAGCGCTGCATGCGCTGTGCCACGTGTGCGCATGGTGTGCGTTTGTTCTCACGGACGACGGTTGCAGTTTCCATGTATTGTGAATCTGGTTGCTAATATCCGCATGTGATTTCACATTGTTTTTCTTCTTCTTCTTTGGTGTGTAGTGCCTCGGGGGCGGTTGAGCGCGTGCTGGACATGCTTGTGTCGAACCCGAACGTGGGCATCATGATTCCGATCCCGCAGTACCCGCTGTACACGGCGACGCTGGCGCGGCTGAACGCGCAGGCGGTGCCGTACTACCTGCAGGAGGAGAACGACTGGCAGCTGAGCATGGCCGACCTGGAGCGGGCGCTGGAGGAGGCGCGTGGCAGCGGCACAGACGTGCGTGCGCTGGTGGTGATCAACCCGGGCAACCCGACGGGCGGGTGCCTGCTGGAGTCGAACATTGGCGAGATCGTGCGGTTCTGCGAGAAGCACCGGCTGGTACTTTTGGCGGACGAGGTGTACCAGACGAACATCTACACGCAGACGAACCCGTTCGTGTCGTTCAAAAAGGTGGTGTCGCAGATGCAGTCTGAGGTGGAGCTGTTCTCGTTCCACTCGATCTCCAAGGGCATGATCGGCGAGTGCGGGCGGCGCGGCGGGTACTACGAGGCGGTGAACATCGACGCGGCGGTGATGGGGCAGCTTCTGAAGCTTGCGTCGGTCAGCCTGTGTCCCAACGTGCAGGGCCAGATGGCGGTCGACACAATGGTTAACCCGCCGCGACCCGGCGACGCGTCGTACGCGCAGTACACGGAGGAGATCTCGGCGATCCTGCACAGCATGCAGCGGCGCGCCAAGCGTCTGGCGGCGGCGTTCGATGCACTGCCCGGGGTGCGGTGCAACGCGGCGCAGGGCGCAATGTACCTGTTCCCGCGCGTCGAGCTGCCGCAGGCGTTCGTTGACGAGGCGCATGCGAAGGGCGTGGAGCCCGATGCGCTGTACTGCATGCAGATGCTGGAGGCCACGGGGATCTCTGTGGTGCCTGGTTCGGGGTTTGGCCAGGAACCGGGTACGTTCCATTTCCGGTCGACGTTCCTGCCGCCGGAGGAGCTCTTTGACGACTTTATTGAGGGCTTCCGGCGGTTCCACTTGGGCCTGCTGGCGCGGTACTCGCCAAAGATGTGATGGATATTATTAATATATATACTTTTATACGCTATTTTGTGGTTGTTGCAATATCGATAAAACGAAGCCTCGGGCTAGATGGTGCAGTACTTTTGCAGCAGACGCTGCGCCTGCACAACGGCGCCAGAGGCCACGCAGATGGATGCCAGGTTGTACGCAGCCTCCCTGCGCAGATCGCTCATGGTGGGACACAGCACAGCGTCGTCTGCGGCGGCGGCCAGACGCGACACAGGCAGCGAGAACACGCGCATATAATGGTCGCTGGCCAGATCCAGCATGCCGAGGAAATGGAACACGCGGGCCATATTGTAGGCAATCTCCTGCGTCACCACCACGTCCACCAGCTCACCTTCCATATGCACCTGTGCCACCTGTTCGCCGCGCGCGCGCATCTCCGCGGCATACTGCAGCTCCGCGTATCTCTGCAGGTAGGCCAACGAGCGTACCACCATGTCGCGGGCATCACGGATACCCTTGCGCACGGCGTGCTGCAGGTATGCGACGGAGAGGTGCAGGGCGATGGAGGCGTCCTGCGGCAGGAGCGCCAGCGCCAGGGTGTACTGCATGATGGACGAGTAGCCGGTGCGCGCCACCAGCATGACGTGAGCGGCCACGGAGTGCACGGCTGAAACGTCGCTCCTGCTGAGGTCGCGGCGGCCCATGACGCGCACGCGGCTGAGCGACGCCACGGTCTCCGTGCCAGCCTCCAACGGCGTGTCGATGGCGGCGGGCACGGGCGGCTGGACGGCGTGCCCGCGCGCGTAGTATATCTCGTTGAGCTCGGAGAGCTGTCGGCGCACGTACTTGTACATTCCGGCGGACGTCAGCGTCATGGCGGCCTCGACGGACCCGGCCATGGCGTAGCCCAGGATCTTGTACGCCGCAGCCTTGTTGGGCTGCGACCCGCACCACCAGCGCACCAGGTCGTACAGCCTGTGCTGCACGCCGGAGGAAATGGCAATGGCCAGCATGACCAGGCGCACGGTGCGGCGCTCGCCCTGCTGGCCGGCGAACATGTTGGAGCCGAACACAGAGTCCAAGACGTCCAGGGCGCCCTCGGCGTCGCCGTCCAGCGCAAGACACCGCGCGTACTGCAGGAACATGTCGAGCCACCGGGCGAACGGCTGGCCGCGGAACGTCGAAGCCGCGCTAGGCGCCTCAGCTGCGCCATCGCCCTCTGCCTGGCGTCTCGACAGCCTGCGTTTCATCTGCGCCAGCCTGCGCTGCACGTTCGCATGCCCGCCATCGTCGTTTCCAGAAGCGGCAGCAGCGGCGCGTACGTCCAGGTCGCCGGCGGCCGCGGCGGCCTCCAGGGCGGCCATGACGGCGCTGCGGTATGCCACGAAGGGGCGCGAGCGGTCGGCCTTGAAGAAGGCGCGCGTGTGGCGCCAGTCAGCGTACAAACGCTGGGCGGTTGCGCAGTACGCACGTGCGGCGGCAGGCAGCGCGGGGCGCAGGAGGTCCAGTTTGCGGAAGGCCACGTCGGCGGCGCGCATGGCGGCCAGACAGCGCTTGCGCTCGTCGTCGGCCTCGCGGCGCCGCCTGAGCGTGGCGTCCGACGGCTGCCGCCGCTCGATGCGCACCACGGCGGGCGCGGCGTCGCCGGCCAGCTCGATAGGTGTCGGCGGCTGCACGTCAGCGGAAGCCGGCACGGCGGGCGTGCGGTCTTGCTCCTGCAGAGCCTCGACAGCCTGGATGGCCGCGTAGGCCAGGTCGACGGCACCCTGCTGCTCGTACACTTCGGCCAGCCACAGGCGCACGTCAACGTCGCCGGGGTCCGCCTGCACCACGGCCTCGGCGTACGCGCGCGCGCTACCCAGGTCGCCCAGCTCGCGGTAGCACCTGGCCATGCGCTCCCACAGCGCCGGCTGGTTGGTCTCGGGGCGCGCGGCCAGGGGAGCGTACGTGGCCAGGGCCATTTCCATATTGCCCACCTCGGCGTAAGTCTCCGCCACGTCCGTGTACAGGTCCTCGTACGCGGCCACGTCCAGGGCCAGCAGCGGCGCAAGGTGCATCTGCGCAGTCTGCGGCTGCCCCAAGAGCAACCGGCACTGGCCCAGCTTGACGCGCAGCTCTATGGGCAGCGTGTGGCCCATGTGGACGTCTCTGCCGTCGGCGTCCAGCAAGTACTCGGCGTCGTGCTCGTCGCTGAGCTCGCTGCCCTCCCACTGCGTCTCGCGCCCGCGCGCCTGCACGAAGCGCGCGCCGCGCTTGATGTCCTCCACGGCCGCCTCGTACTCGCCGCGCAGCATGCGCAGCTCGGCCAGCATGTTGACGTCGCCGTACGCGTACCCGCCCAGCTCATCCATCGGCACGGTCTTTGTGGGGTTGCTGCGGAAATACGCCGCCCACTCGGCGTCGTACCCCAGGTCCCCCGTGCTGTCGGCCTGCGCCACCATGTCCTCGGCCACCTCGACGGCCTGGCGGTTGTAGAACGCAAACGCCGCGCTGAACCACCGCACGGGCGTGTCCACGTCGTCGCAGCGCTTGGCGTACACCACGGCCGCCATGCGGATGGTCTCGACGTCGTGCGGGTCGGCGCGCAGCATCATGCGGTACGACTTGGCCATCGCCGCGTACTGCCCCAGCCTCTCCTGCAGCTCCAGCCGCCGCCCCCACGCAGTCTTGTCCCGCGGGCTGTTGCGCGTCACCCACGCGGCGCAGTACAACGCCTGCCGCAGCTCCGCGTCCCTGCGCGCCGCGTCCTGGCCGGCCGCCGCCGCCGCCGCCAGGTGCATGGCGTGCAGGCGTTCCCACAGCGCGTTGTCCGCGGGGTTGAGGTGCGCAGACACTGTGTACAGCTGCTGCGCCGCCGCGTGCTCGCCCTGCTCCTCGCGGATCAGCGCCATGGTGTTCCACGCCGCCGCGCAGGTGCCGTCCAGTCGGATGATGTCGCAGAACGTGTCTAGCGCCCCTGCCAGGTCGTGCTCCACGTACCGCTGGTTGCCCAGCCCCAGCAGCCGCTGCACCTCGGCGCTGTACTCCGGCTCCGGCCGCCCGCGCCCCCGCTTGCCGCGCCCCCTGCCGCGCGCCCCCGGCCGCCCCCGCCGCCGCCGGAACCCCGCCGCCTGCCGCATGGCGCTCTCGTACTCCGCCACGTGCTGCTCAGAGTCCGACGACGACGCCGTAAAGTCGCTGTCCTCGTCGTCGTCGACCAGCCCCGAGACCACCCCGCCGCCGCCGCCATCCGAATCCACGTCCATGCGCTCGCTGTAGTTGACCCTGCGCCCGCCCTGCGACCGCAGCCCCGCCGCCCTCGCCGGCCGCGCCGCCCCGCCAAGCCCCCGTGCAAGCGGCGCCTCGTCCTCGTCCTCGTCCGACTCCAACTGCGACCCCAGCACATCGCCGTCAGACTCCTGCGAGCTGCCCGCCGAGTCGAACTCTGTGCCGTAGTCAAACGCCCCGCCCGTATCTTGCGCTGACTCGCCTGCTGAGCCCTGCTGCATGGCTGCGCGCTGCCGCTGCAGCGTCGCGATATCCACTGTGTTGCCCAACCCCGACGCTGCGAGCATCTCGGCTGCCGACCGCACCGCCTCGATCAGCCTCGCCTCCTCGCTCTCGTCGTCGCCGTTTGCCAGTGCCTCCGGGCTGCCGCGTCCGGCGTCGCTGAAACTGACCTCGGAGCCCTCGTCATCTGTAAACCGTGCGTCTGCTGAGAATGTGTCTTCTTCCATGGCTTTGTGATGATGTGTGTAGATTAGTGGTTTGGTTACAGAATGTATTAAAGCGCACATGAAAAAAGGGGTAGTAACCAATACATTATTCACCATCGCTTGAGATCATCCTTATGGGCACGCGTGATTTACTACAATTTTTTTCTTGGAAATTGCTTTGTTCCTTCTAATTTATTCCTTTTTATTGTTATAAGACACTAAAAAATTTTAGAAGCAAAAGTGTAGACTATAAAAATATTTATATATATATATATAATGTATTTCACTGCTACGCCTGGTAGTCAGATAAAAAAATTAATATTGGCCGAGGGTCTTGAATCACAAGAATCAAATTTATCTTATTTTCTGTTAGGACTACGGACTCATATTAAAAACCTCTTGCCACTCATCGTATATAAGAGATTCTTTGTATTTGTTTTTAACAATAACTCCATTGCATTTACATTCAACTTCACTATTATTCAAACTAAAAAACACGTGACGAAGTCTGTAGTTTGTATTTTCTGAAACTAAATGAAGGCAGTCAGACTCCCCAGTATATCTTAAAAAGAAGGTTAGGTATCCCGGAATTACAACCAATTGATCCATAGTTGTTATATCACAATATTCTTTTTTTATATTTACTGGTACAAGTTCGAAATTTGTAAAGTCAAGTTCATTTATTGTTAGATATAGCTCTTTTTTAAGCTTATAAAGTGTGCTATTAGTGTCAACATCCGTGAATATGGTTATTTTGCTTTTTACACAAATATCGCCATTTTTATCATAAATATTTCTATCACATAATATACCCACCTTAATAAATATATTGTTGTCAGTAGAACTCATGTTAAGGCTGTTAGTATATGTTTTTCAAGAAAGTTGTATAGATGTCTAAAAAATAATTGTTGGACAAACTCAATTCTTGCGCTTGCTTTTATATCGTCTAAAATCTTCTGTTTGTTAACATCTAACTGCTGTCAACTCAATGTAAATCACATTTCGGTTTACTTTTTATTCATCTTTTTAAAATTGATGACTTACAATACAAACGTTTAAGAATTATTACTTCTTTTTAGTAAGTAAAATTATTTCATTATTTTAAAATGCATACCCATTTAACACGCGGTTTTTTGATTTTACTTTGTTAAGTGTATTAATTTTTTTTTATAAAATAGCACTTTTATAAAAATAATATAACTCAACCGTTGTTTTACCTTTTAAACAAAAAGTATGCAAAACTTTGACCTTATTTTACAATTACAATTTGTTAAACAAAAAATATTGTTAAGTTTACGTCATTTAACCAATTCAATCTAAAAAGTCAGACACCGCAGTTTTCCGCTGGGGAATTTATCAGCTGACCCTTTTTTATTGTTTTCTACTTTCCTTTAATATACTACCAGCCTTTTAAATATCTGTTTTATAAGTATGCCCCATATTTTTTTGCATTTTTATATTATTGTAGATTGTACAAACTTTTAAATCAATTGCTACAATTTAAAATGTTGCTATTTCAAAGTATAGTTAATAAAATTAATAATTAAAAGAATAATACTTTTAACTCAATTTATTTTAATAGATGCTATTGGATATATATATGCAAATTAACATTTTTGTTATATTGTGCACTTGCAATTTAAGAATTTTATTTGTTGTAAACACAAGAATATTCTAGTATTAAATGCAGAGACTATTAATGTCTGCCGCATTAGAAACAATATTTAAATACTTATTGTTGTTGCCTGAAACAATAATATTTGTTGCATGCGCAAATAAATTTAAAGTTAACTAGACTACTGTTAGGGTTATGGACTCATAACAAATACCTCTTCCCAATCATTTAAAATACTCTCCTTGTATTCGTTTTCAATGATAATCCCATTGCACGTACATTGAAGTGAACCGTGTTCAGAACTATGCAATATGTGACTTATACTGCAATCCTCAAAATCTAAAATTGAATGAAAACATTCAGACTTACCACTATAATTTAAAATAAACTCTATGTGTCCTGGCATTTTAACTAAATTATCCATTGTCATTTCATTATAATTATAAATATTTTTATTTGCCGGAATTATTTCACAATTATCGTACTCAAGTTCATTTACTTTTTTAATCAGCAAACATTTAAGATCATGTATAGTACTTTTTATACCAACGGTCACATACATATTTATTTCGCTAATTATATTATAGCCAGAAGTATCATGAATTTATTGTCTATATGATACACCTACGCAAATGTAGTTATCATTGTTTGGAGTACTCATCATAAGCCTGTCAGTTTGCGTTTTAAAGGAATTTGTGTAACTGTATAAGAATACAATTAATAATAAAATTCAATTATTTGCTATCCTTTTATACTAGCTAATAACATAAGCAAATGTTTACTAAACAGGTAGCTGCAATCATCAATTTGTTAGACTTTTTATTTATTTAATTTTTAAATAATCATAAAATAAATGAATAAAATCTATATACCCTTTTATAAAAATACCTATTAAAAATTTAAACAGAATTCCAATCAATCACGCGGTTTTTGTTGTTTTTTTTTATAAAAATTAAATAAATAATTTAATATTTAAAAACTTTACTGTTACAAAGTTTTACATAGAAACTATGTGCTGCGTTTATTATAGCGTTTAACACAAAATGCTTGGGGTATATTTTAATTGTTGAGCTAACAACAGCTGACATATCAAAAATACAAAATTCTAACACCCCACTTTTTAATTAAAAGTTTTAGCTGACACATTGTAGTAGCTTGTATAAATTGCTTTTTTGTTTTTTTATAATGTTTTATTAGAAAAGCATTTGTTAATACTGATTAAATGAGTGACGAGACAAGTTTACTATATTTATGAAACTAATCATCAAAATTCTGTAAGACGAACTTCTATTAAGTCCGTCTTACGCTGCTTTATAGGAGCGTTGCCTGATGCTTGTATGCTATCAGGGCAAGCTCTTTCAAGACGGTATGTACAAGCTCAGCCTAATGCCGAGTTGTACATGCTCGTCTCTTGACCGAGCATGTGCAATCACAGCATTTAAAGTTAGCTATTGTTAATGTACTAGTATTGTCTTTAATTGTATGTTAAATTTAAAATTTTACTTTTGTTATATTTACAAATAAGCATAGTTTTAATAATCACAATGAGAATATTAATATATTATTTTTTATTATTTAATGATACTAAAAACTCAGAAAATATAATAAAGAAAACTTTGATTTATTGATTATGTATACTCAAAACATTATTGGATAAACACTATCATAATTATATAAAGATACAGACTATGAATATTTATAATTTTATATTTCTATTCAATAGTTGTTTGATACCTCTAATTTTATTTGCATTATTATTAATATAAAACTATTTAAAATATTTTATTTAAACTATAGACTCATATAATAAACACTTTAATCTTCCCTCTTGTCAAATTGTCTCATTTTCCTCATTGTTTGAATTATTATTCTGACACTTACATTGGTATGCCACGCCATTATCACAATAGAATATGTGAGTAATGTCAC
>JANBSE010000294.1:0-12636 GCA_027578475.1 Coemansia sp. RSA 2607
TATAATGAAACATTTTATAAAGTAATACACTTTATAAAATAAAATTAATTTATAAAACCCACTTTATAAAAAAATTATTAAAAAAATTACTTTATAAAATAAAACAATTTTTTTAAAGAATTTTTTATAAAATACAACACTATATTAAATAAATACTTTAATAATATTTTTAATATTTTTTGAAACATTTCTAAAGACTATTTAATATATTTTTTTAATTAAAAAATTATAAAAACATACGATTTTATTGTGCTACGGTGAAAATACGTTTTAAAAAGTATTTAATGCAAGATTAATATCTACTAAAATATAAATAATTTTGTTTTTTACTTTATTAATACATTGAAAAATATTTTGCTATTTGCAATTAAATAAATATGACAGATACAGTTAAATTTAAAATTTATGCTTACAATCCCAGTGGTCATTTATATGAAACTGATGATATATCCATGGATGACGACAATTTATACTATGACAATAATCTTTGTAAAAAAATAGCTTTTTTATGTCCGAAAAATGGGAAAATCGGCTATATTGAAAAATTTGATATACAATTTAATTGGAAACATAATTTTATTAGTATAACTACAGTTGTTAAAGATGGTTGTATTGATGATGATACTATTGCCAAATTTGAATACATAAAAGATAAAGGTGGCATTTTCATTGTTTTCAGAGAACGTGAACTTGATTATATAACTGCTGATAAAATTCAAGACAATGGCAATATTCCCGAGTACATAAATTTAGGTTGGGCAGAATTAAATATTATTAATACAAAAGATGTTGATGATAATTGGACTTGTATTAATCATATTTAAATTTTATGTGATAAGCACTTGGCTGGTCTGGCAGCTTTTGCAGGAACTGAAAAAAGTTTGGGAGAATTGTGGACTAAAATAAAACTAGTTGTACTATTTTTTAAAGTTGTACACAAGACAGAACTTTTAATTAAAAAAAGTAAAATTAACTTTGTAGGTTGCTAGAGAGCAGCAATAAAAACACTTGAGAAAAGGAGTGGTAAATCTAAGGAGCAGATAGAGTATAAGTATTGGAGAAAACAGAAGTTAAATTTTGTTATATTATACACTGACACTAAAAAGTGTATCAATATTTTTCACTATCTACTTTGGACAGTAGTATCTTCACAAGTTGACAAGATAAAACCAAAATGCTATTTTATATAAAAGCATTTTAGTAATAGTACATGTTGCAAAAAGAAACACATGTCTTTCATAATTAAATAAATATTTATGGGTATTTGGAAATGACCTTCGCATTGATACACGTTTTAAGCCACTCATTAAAAATAAAGAAATAAAAAATTTAATTTATAAAAAAACATTAATTTTATTAAAACAATATAACGATTGTAACACTCAAATCTCTTGTTTGTTTACTTATAGCATATTAGATAATTTTTGAATTAGATTTCAGCAAATAGTTATTAGCATTCAATCAAGCTACAGGGCTGGCAAAAAGTTTGAGAAAATTCACTTTTTTGTAGACCAAAATTTATATTTACTTGTTTATAAACTATCTAGGAAAATTCAGCTTTTTTGAAGTATAACATGGTTACGTAGCATTTTACGTTTTGTTTATAATAAATTAAAATAGATAAATCTTTTTATATTCATAATAATTCAATCGCAAAATAATTTAAATATCAAAAATAAATAATATTTATTTTGAGCTGCAACAAAAAATATTTATTTAGACCTACAATATTATAACTTTATATACAACGGATAAAACACATTTTAAAAATGCATTTTGTTCTACATTTGCAAGTACAGAAACCAAAAATATTTTATATAAGGTTTTCATCAGATATGGGAGTTTACTTTATAAAAGTTAGGATCTTTGTTAAAACATGAAAAAAATAACACTTAATGAAAACATACCAACAAACACTTAAAATTTGGAAAGTATCCTTTATTTTTAGGTAAAATTAAATAATAATTTTTGAGTAAAGGATTCAGCCGCAGTAGACATAAGCATAGTTTATACTCCATTGACTTGTTATTAAAATCAAACAATAGGAAGTTGAATTTTTATTTTATTTTCATCAAATAACAATATGAATATTCAAAAAATAAAATAAAGGAGAGTAACTGCTGGGTTTTGCATTGCGCAAGATTAAAGTAAATATAAACTATAAACGCGGCCTATGCAAAATAAAGTTTGTTAATTTGACACTAAAAAAAGTCTTAAAACTCAGATATTTTTTGTCTTCAGTCCAACAACTTAAATACTTGTTTAAACTAAGTAATTAAATTCTATGACCTAGATGTTGAAAATAATTTAAATTGAATTGAGATATTCAATCGTTTACGTGTTGTTTCTCCGAACTTTTTTGCCAGCCCTGTAAATGGTGTGTTTATTCGAAAAATTGGCCAAGTCTTAAATTATTAAAACACTGTCCGAATAGAGATGAAGACAATGCAAAAAAAATCAGATTGATTTTTACAACTGGTGACAAAACAAATTCACATTTTTACTGCCAAAAGGTTTTTACATGTCTAACATTGATTGGACTACATGTTGGATAGTTGTGAAAATACAATCGTGTCTGTTTTTCTTGCTTTTTTCCCACAAGTGTAATCCGATCGCTAGTTTCCCAGAGTGTATGCGAGCAATAGTGTAATCTATAGGCACTAAAATCACAAACTTATCTTTTGTGTTTTCTTTGCTTCGCTTGACATTAGTTTCCCATCTATTTCGGCCACAAATTCGAATTCGGCACACGCTTCTCCCCTCAGACCATTGGTACTCAAAGGTTTCACTAAGGAACACATGGAGCACAGCGACGCAGCGGCGGCGCAAGCGAGTAGCCCGCAGGCAACGACGACAAAACGGCGCACGCGCGGCGACTCAGCCACCACGCACATTCCCGGCGACGCATCAAAATCGGGCAGCAAGCGGCACAGACTCGAATCGGCCGACCAGGCGGGGCTCAGCGACAGCTCCGACGACCTGGTGGTGGACGGCAGCCGTGCGGCAACCCCTTTGGGCACTCTCGGGGACGCGTCCCTGGGCGCGTACGAAAGGCTGACGGCGGATCAAGCGGCGGAAGTGCGGCGCGCGGCGCAGACACTGGGCCCAGCGGCGTTTACGCACGAGTATGTGGGTGAGCGCGGCATGGACGTGCGTGCGCTTTTGGTGGCCCTGGAGATTCCGCCGGCGTTAGTGGCGTCGGTTCCTGTGTTTCAGTTGGGCACACTTCTGCGCGTGCACCTGCAGCGGCTGCATGGTCGTCGGCCAAAGCTGACTACGGTGAATACGCCTGAGGACGTGGTGCGTGAGCTCAAAAGAGCACAGCGGATCATGGTGCTGACGGGCGCAGGTGTCAGCGTGTCGTGTGGGATACCGGATTTCCGCTCGCCCGAGGGAATATACACCAGGTTGAACGATGAGTTTGGGCTGGACGACCCGCAGCAGATGTTCGATATTGAGTATTTCCGTGACACGCCCGAGCTGTTCTACTCTTTTGCGCGCGAGCTGTATCCGTATAACTTTGAGCCGGCGCCATCGCATGCGTTTGTCAAGTTGCTGGAAGATCAGGGCAAACTGTTGCGCAACTATACGCAGAATATCGATACGCTAGAGCACGTGCAGGGCATCCAGAGGGTACTTAATTGCCATGGGTCGTTTGCTACGGCGACGTGTATAAAGTGTGGGTTTCGGTGCGATGGCAAGGCGCTAGAGGAGGATATCATGGCTATGCGTATTGCTTACTGTCCCAAATGCGCTGAGCAGAAGCCCCAACAGCAGCAGCAGCAGCAACAGCAGCAGCAACAGCAGCAGCAACAGCAGCAGACGCAACAGAAGACGGGGCAAGGCAGTGAATCCACAGGGCGTTTGGTAGACATGGTGTTTGACGAGGATGACGACGATGATGAAGACGACGAAGAGTACGGCGCTGTGCGAGGGATCATGAAACCCGACATTACGTTCTTTGGCGAAAAGCTGCCGGACCAGTTCGACGAAGCGCTGCTCTGCGACCGCGAGGCCGTGGATCTGCTCCTTGTAATGGGCAGCAGCCTCAAGGTAGCGCCCGTGTCCGAGATCATGGGCTACCTACCGCACACCGTGCCGCAGATTGTGATCAACAAGACACCGATCCTGCACCTCAACTTTGACGTGCAGCTTTTGGGCGACGCCGATGATATTGTGGCGTACTTGGCAAAGCAGTGCGGGTGGGAGTTGAGGCATAAGCGGATTGCTGGAGGAAGCTCGGCGTCCCCGGAGTTTGCCGCAGTCGGGGTCAAGCCTGCGGAGCATCCGATGCCATCGGTTGAGGTGGCCGTCAGGGAGATGCGCGAGGTGGAGGGCGCTGAGGGGGTGGCTGGCGTGGAGGTTGTTGAAGAGACCAGGGCGTATAGCGTGCCGGAGCATTGGCATGTGTTTCCTAGCGCTGTTGTGACGCCCAGGGATTTGATGGTGGCTAGCGGCGATGCACGCGTCAGAATGGCGGCGGCGTCCAGCGAGAGCGATGATAGTGATGGAGATAGTGAGGACGACAGCGACAGCGATAGTGAAGATGACAGCGACCTGGACAGCCGAGAGCCGAGTGATAAGGAGGACGAGGAGGATGAGGAACTCGTGCGCGAGCTGGTCGAAACTAACATTGACGGCGCTGCACCGTCCGAGGCCGCCAACCAGCATTAAAAAGCTTGATCAAACAGCTGCGTTGTAGACCACATCACGTGCAGCAACCTCAAAAGTGCAGCAGTCCAGGCAAAATCCATTGCTTCTTATTCATGCAATAATCCTTTATATTTTCCCCCTTCACTTGGCCCTTCATTCGACATTACTTGTGTCTCGACTTGCTTTCTTCTTTCTTTTTTAATTAATTTGCATCGCTGTTATATAAATATTTATTTAAACTGAGCGCTCCGGATATTGACACTTTGAGCATGGAGCTTCGCAACCGGCGACTGTCTGGCGAAGGGCAGTCGGACGCCGAAGAAGACGTCATGCAGGCGGTAGACACCTCAGGTGGCGTGGACGGCAGCGACGAGGAGATGGCGCTGGGTGATCTGGAAATTGAAGAGATCTCAGATAACGAAATCCAGCGACTCATCTCGCACCCACCCACACCATCCACCACCCGGCGCGCATCGCCCTCCGCCGCGTCCAGCGACAGCGAAGACGACTTTGAGGCGATCCCCACGGCCCCACCAAGCGCAGCCCCCTCGGGCGATGCACCGCCGAGTGCTCGGTCGAAAACAGTCGGCGAAATGGACGTTGCGTTGCAGAAATGCCGCGAGCTGGCGCAGGCGTTCCGCGAAAAACACGTGTTGCGCATACCCGAGCTGCAGTTTATCGATGCGGCGGCGTATAGGCGGTACACTGTGATTAAAACTCTGGCTGTGGTGTCTGGGCGCTTGGTTGCGCCGGTCAAGCCGCCGGTGCTCAGTCCTGTGCAGAAACCTTCGTCGCTGCGTGCCGCTGGACAGGCACGTGAAGAGCAGACAGGTCGCAAGCACACGCCGCCGCCACCTCCTCAATCATCGGGTGCGGCAGTGGTGCCGGCTGCCGGCGATGATGTGGTGGGCGCGTTGCTGGGCGTTATGCAGGCGCCGGGCGCCAAGAACGGCGAGCAGCCTGCGGCGGCGGTGGCCCAGCAGGCGCAGCCAACTCCGGCGGACATTCCCGACGACATGCTGGCCGCCATGCAGGCCATCGAGGGCACCGTCGGCGGAACCAAACCACGCGCCGGGCCACCTGCTACACCCGACGAAGCCACCTTAGTTCCCGCGGGCATCCGGCTGCCGCACAACTACTCTGGCCCGTTCTCCTCACTGACCACCGCCGAGCACGCCCGCTTTCTGCAGCTCTCCCGTCGCCAGCCGCGTGCCACCATGGAGCCCCCCGAGCACCACCGGCTGCGGCAACGCGTGGACGCTGAGCAATCGGAGTTCCGCTCGCGTCTGCGCCAGCGCACCACGGGTGTGCTGCAGCTTTGCGAGCCCCTTGTGGCCGAGGCCGGTGCCCGAATTCTGCGGCGTCAGAACGAGCACGCTAGGTTGCACTATGCCGCCGGGTACGTGGCTGCGCGGGTTCTGGCGATTCGTCCTGTGGGGTCGGCGCACGTGCCCCTGGTTTATCGGTCTACTGTGGCGCAACGCGGCACGTGTTACGCTGCACGTGCGGTGCTCGACGACGCTGTGCTGCAGGACGCCGTGAGAAGGATGGTGCAGGAGGGTGCCGATGAGGTGGGTGCGAGACCGGTTATGTCGTGCGACGAGATGGTGGGTGCGTTGGCTGGCGGGGCGCAGGCGCACGTGGCCGTGTGTGATGAGGCTCTGGCTGCACTGTTGACGCTGCAGGCGATGCATGCACATGATGTTTTGGTGCCCGTCGAGGTCCGCGAGCTGGAAACCGCCGAGGGCTCTCGCACATTGGTCATCGTCGACCGTCCGCTGGTGGTCGGACGCGCGGCTACGCCCCGGCGACTGCGCCAGCTGGTGTATGACGCGGCTGTGCGGTGGCAGACGGCCGACCGCTCCGGCGCCTCAGGCGCTGTTCCGCTGGACCCCGACTCTTCCTCAGCGCCCTTCGAGGCCAGCTACACCGTGTGGGAGCTGGGCGGCACCCGCATACTGGTGCGCTGCGCCATCGACGCGTTCCACGAACCAAACGAGGGCGGCCCGCGTACCACAGTGACTGGCGCGGCCAAGCTGGAGTACTTTGACCCCACGGCGTCTGCCGAAGAATCCGTGGTGGCTGGCGACGGCAGGCTTATGGAGGACACTCGCCCCGACGAGCGGCTTTCTTGGTGGCTGGCGGCGTTTTTGCGCGGAAGTCCGTCGCAGGTGTGGGTGGCGCATGTGGGCCCCGACGGCAGGCTTGCTGGCCAGGCGCGGTGTGCTGCTGCGGAGTATTATCCCGAGGGTGCGCAGACTCCACAGCAGCAACCGCCGACGCATGCGTTGCGTGAGATATTGGCTGAATTGCGGCGGTTACCGACTGGTCGGTATATGCTGCAGCACCGCAGAGGCGCATGGGACGCCACGGTGCTGCGTGCTGTCGATGAACCAGCGGGAGAACGCGCTGCCGCTGTTAATCTGCACGCTGAATTGGCTACTGAGCCGCTGGATAATGACGCGGACTATGCGCCGCCCGTGTGGCGTGGCTTGGGTCCCCTTCATGTGCCCTGGACGTATCCGCCGGCGGATGTGCCCAAGAAACGTGTGGCTGCTGTGCATGCTCAGGATACATCTGGTGGTGCGCTGGCCTCGGGGATGAGGAAGCGTAAGAAGGCTAAGGGAAAGGCAAAGGGCAAGCGCAGTCGCAAGTCGCAGTGACCAGGCTAGTTTGAAAAAAAAAAAGTCCGTGATGGTTTCTTTCCTTGCTTCTGTTCTATTTTATAATAATTTTTCTGCATTACTTGGTTTAATATTAAAACTATTTATTAACTAGATAGACTGCTAAATTATTTATTAATTATGATGAACTCATTTATATTTAGCTGAATGCCATACTTAACCGAGTAATTATCGGTGGAGTATTATTGTTCGTCCACTATTTGTAAAGTCTTGAAATTCATCAGCCATGGATTTTTTTGGAATTACACCTTCGTCTAAATATAACCGAAATGTATGGTTAATATCTGTCATTCTACCATCACTATCATATAAAATAGCATAGCCATCATATGTCCTTGGTATTTCTTCATTTTGTGTAAAATATTTAGGAATTAGATCAGTAATTCTATTATCTTGATCAATAAAGTTATTATCTCTATTATTTTCTTTATTTTTATAACCCGCAGTAGCTCGCAATTCAAATTTATAATCAATAACTTTATTATAAATTAGAAAGTTAACCTGCTGTGTAAAATCGAAAATAGTAATTTCAGAGCTAATAACCCTGTACCCACATAGTTTATGATGGTCAAATACAAAATTGGGAAGAATATGCATTATCAAAAAATAAGTCAGTTCATACTTACTAAGAGTAAGATTTTCCTCAATTTGATATTCAAAACTCTCATTGTTTTTCATGCATTGCATTATCAAACAAGTTACACCTTTTTTTAAAAAATATTCAATAATTGATGACTCAATGTATTCCTCACTATAATAACCTACTGTTCCACTCATTACGTATTATAAAAAAATTTAACTAATATTAAGTCTATACTATTTACTGTTAAGAGCAGCTGATATAATTTAAACATCAGTTAAATAAAAAACTGATATTTTTATATTTAAATTCAATAAAAATCTTATAATAAAACTTTCAGATATATTTACAAGTGTTTATATAAAAAAATTAATATATTTACAATACCTATGTGGTTTTCTACAAAATGACTTTTCTTTTTTAATCATTTAAAAAGAAAACAATATTATTTAAATCTGTTAATAAGAACAAAAGCAATATTTTAATATTTTGTTCAGAAAGTAGCATTTAAAAATTGCTCTTAATAAAAATGATAGGTTTAAACTTATCTATGATTATAAAAGTATTGAATTTAATTAAAAAATCGCTTATCATGTAATTATTTGCTAATAACAAAAATAACTTTTAAAAATGTTTTTACTATACAGTGGCAACAAAAAGTGTAGCAATGGTATTTACTATTGGCTTTAGAGAATAACATTTCAGCAATTAATGCATATTAATCAAGTAATTAAATTTATCTGAAACCCTAATCATAGTAGTGGATGTTGCAAATAGAGTCACATACAGTGGCAGAAAAAGTGTCTGAATGTTTTTAACTTTTGACTTTAAAGAGTAATATCTCAGTAAGTAAACAGGTAAGTAAGAGGCGGTTATTTCATTTGAAAGCTCCATTGCGGTAGTATTTGTTGCAAATAGAATCATGTGTTTAGCTTAACTGACTAGAAAATTATAGGTATTTGAAAACTACAAGTGCATTGATACACTTTTTCCTGCTAGTCTAGAAAAAATATAATTGTTTCACTAATTAAATAAAAACACAAATCTAATTAAACTATTATCAATTTATAGCTCTAAATACTCTGCATGCATCATTACGAATTATTGCAATTTAACCCATTCATCTACTCATAGACCTGACATTAAAATAAAATAAGAGTAGTATCTTTTAGCAATACAACAGTGGTGGTAGCTCCAGAAAAGTTATTTTATATAACTTAACCTGAGTATAGTTACAGTGTATTATCATCATATTTGTTTTTTTTTTTCAAAAATTTTGTTGCAAAACTAGACTGTTAACCAAAAATTATTGCGTGGGCTAGGATAACTTGCAATCATATTTTAATAGCTGGAAAAATGACAACAGCAGCAAATGTTACCAAATTGATTGAAAATTAGCTTTTTGCATGTGTGAATCTTAATATAAGACACAATGTTTTATAAGAAAAGAATTGGTGTTTTAATCTAAGAATAAAGAAACATTAGTGTATTTCAATAAATGTCAGTGAGCATTTTGACTAAGCAAATGTCACCAATGGATACACTCTAGTCAACTGGAAGTGTGTTTCGTGGTCTTAACATACTAATATCAATTTATTTAGGTATAAATGTACTAATTGAGAGCTGGAAAATAGTGCTGAAAAAACAAAATAGAGACATGTTGGAAACGCAGTCACGTATGAAGGTAAAAACATAAAACTTTTGAGATGCACGAGTGTTGAGAGAATTGATTAAATTAACCAAATCAAAAACACACAGGACCAGCATTACTTGAAGAACAATTTCTTAGTTGATCTTAATTTTTAATCAACTGATTATGAAATTAAAACTTATTAAAATGTTGATTTGCAGAATAGTAACACCAAGCATAGCGCCAAATCACTTCAGGAATTACAAACTGAGCATCCATTTAATATTGAAAGGTAACTTGCACAGTCTCTAAAATTGAATATTACTAATGACATGTGAGTTATGATCAAGAATTTCTGCCAGTGCTGTGATATGTGACAGCCTATTGGTGTGAACAAATGCTGGTTAAGAAATGCAGAAACATGATACACAATCACCAAGGAAAAGTGTTAGATAGTAACAAGCAATGGACCAGATTGTTACACACAAGTTAGTTTTAACAAATTGCATTTAATGTAGAATGAAATAATCTTATTTTATTATTTTAAAACAGAAAGAAAAAGTGTATCAAAACAGAGGTAATTTGAAAATGCCCATTTTTTAGTCAGTTAAGCTAAACATGTGATACTATTTGCAACGTGAACAACCACAATGGGACTATAAAAAATTCAATTTTCTGTTACTAACTTGTCTAATTGCTCAAATATTACTTTTCAAAGTCACAAGTAAAAAACATTGATACACTTTTTTCTGCTATCTTATATAAAACTCGAAAATATAAACTTTAACTAACATTTTTTATTTTGCTTGATTAGACTTTATTGTATATTTTTTGTTGATAACAAATTTAAAAAATTATTTTCTGACGTTTTTTATTATTATACTTTTAATAATAACAATACAAAAAACTTAAGAAAATAATAATTGTAAATAGTAAATTTAGATTTACATAAGCAATGATAATACATTAATTATCTTATGCCTTTAAAGTTATTGTTGTTATTATTAAAGCTTATTTTAATTATTAACTCACTGGTTTCATAAATATTGAGCTTTGTCCAATATATTTTTACTGTTAGTAAGTAACATTCTAAATTATTAATTTTTTTAATAAAAAAATTTTTAAGGTATTCCCATACTTGGATACTTGATGTAGTCTCTGCATTAGGGTTCATATTTTCTTTATTTTCATACTCGCCAATATGAGGCAAAAAAAATTGAATGTTTAAACCTTCAATTGTACAGTGAATTTCAAGTGCACGTTGAATATCATTAACATTTGTATCAGCATTAGTTATTTCAAGCTTTAATGGAATTAGTTTATCATTAAATGACATACCTAATAGAAGTGAAAGTATTCTTAATTTTTTTTCTAAAGGAAAGTTATGTAAATAAGACTCAATCAAATAAATTTTGTTGCCATACCATCCTTGCAATACAGTAATCAATGTTTTATAATTTTGATGTTGCATAATATCATATAAATATATATGCATTCTGTTATAAAGAGTTATTCACTGAATACTGAAATATGAATATCAAAAGTCGAAATTATAATAAAAATATGTGTTTTAAAATATAACTGGTTATTTGCAAAAAAAAATTATATTGAAGCTTTTTATCTTAAATACAAAATGAATGCTTACAAATTATTCAACAATAAATTTTTAAAAGATTAAATAATATTATAATTGTTATTGAAGTTTTTCAATTACTTATATAATGAAGTTAGGTATTTAGTCTGTTAAATTTATGATAATTATTTTTTGATATTTTCTTGTTTAAAAAACAAAGTAGTTTTGTAAAATATTTAGTTTAATAAAAAGATATTTTTTTTATAAAAAACATTTTTACAAAGATAATATTTAACAAATTTTAAATTTTAATATTTTCTTTTAACAAAAACTTATTTTTATTATTAATAGAATAATAAAAATTAATTATTGAATGCTATTTATAAAGAGATATTTAATTGTTTTGGTTTTTAGTATGTAGTAAAGCAAAAGATTTTTTCTGTACAAAAGACAAAGAAAATATTTATTTTACTGGGTTTTTATATTTTGACATATATTTTTTAAAAGAGTTTGTTTTGCTTGGCATCTTGAAAGTGTTTTGCATTTTCAGAGGGTTTTTATCATAGCCAAATTATTATTTACCACCATTAGTCAAGCTATCATGTTATACAGTAGAAAACACTTGCTTAATATTGAATATTGCAGTATTTTGTATTAACGCAAGCTAATTGAGCTTAAAATATGTGTTGTAGTAGGGTTTCCATATTTTCCGTATTATTAATCATATTGTTATGTATATAAAATATATGCAGCTACTTTAATGTCAACTGCATATGCAAATATCAATATTAAGTATCTTAGTTAGTTTCAGACAAATCAAACTAATTTTTAGGTATCTGTTTGTTTAATTACGGAATTAACAACAAGTTATTGAGGCTTAGACACTGCTATTGGAATGTTGACTTCATGGCAGTGCTTAACTTTTGCCAAATTCTCTAATCTCTGGTTTCCAGCAAAGGTGATTTCTAGTGGTTCTCTTGTAAAACACTTTTTTTTGATATACGCCAGAACCAAGAAAAGCACCGTCAAGTCAAATTCTGCTATATTCAGTTTATTGGCAGAGCGCACAAGCATTTTAACTGAAGTTAAGAATCGAAATTGGAGCCCAGCTTGGTGTATCAGATATATTTTGCACAGACTTTTAAGAACTACCTTGAGATTTTCTTTTTCCTACAGTGTTATTTTTACGCGACGTCACATCAATTTCAATCACGTTTTCTCGAGCAACAAAAGCCTCCACTCCTCTTTTCTAATTCGCATTATTAAATTCACAGCACAGATAAACAAATTCAAAAATGCTAATCGTTGGGCTAACGGGGGGCATTGCCACCGGCAAGAGCACAGCAAGTCGTGCGCTGAAATCCCAGGGTATCCCAGTGATCGACGCCGACGTAGTAGCGCACGAAGTGATGCAACCAGGCGAAGCATCATACAAACTAGTGGTCAAGCACTTTGGCACGTCCATCCTGCAGACACCAGGCGGAGCAATCGACCGGGCCAAACTGGGCGCAGTAAT
>JANBSE010000295.1:0-12625 GCA_027578475.1 Coemansia sp. RSA 2607
AACGAGTTGGAAGATATTTTTCAAAGACGCTATTGTTTTGCAAAGATAATCTACCAATGAAAAAGATGGACAGATGTCTAAGAGTTACATTTTTTCCTGGAATAAAAACGTTTTCAACAAATGGAAAGTCACCCGAAATATAGAATGACTCGAGGATAGGAAAATGGTTAATGCTATCGATATCACCTATAATTAAAACATCTGGTACTTCTGTTTCAAGATTGGGTGTGCGGATGTACTCAAGCTTGAGAAGCTTTAGAAAGGGGTAACTAATGGGTTCTGATTTGTTATTGTAGAGTAACGACTTGAAATTACTTCTGCGCAAATGACATGTTTTAAGACTTTCAAGTGTGCCAGCGTTGTAGCGAACCAGTTCAACAAACCAAATGTGATAGCGATTAAATGAGTAGTCAAAGTGAGTTAGCCCCGAAAAATATTCAAATACTAGCTGTGTAGCTCTATCCGGGCTTCCAAACTCGGCAAAGCGAAAAATGCATAGGCCACTAAGAATATTAAAAACAGAGTTGTCAATGAGTGAACCACGGCACAGACCAGTACTGGATAATACATAATTATACCATTTAATTTCAGCGCTTTTTATATTGGGAACCATGCTACGAATTTGCTGCAGAAATGCTTTTATGTTCTGAATTGCAACAATAGTCGATTCTTCTGAAATGGTTAAATCCTGCCTAAGGTTGTTGATGCTTATGGTAAGATTCTTAGCTGACAAAAAAAGAATATTGGAGACACCGGCCTCGAGCATCCATGTGAGTAGACTACCATCCATAATATGATTACAATTGTCTGTGCTTATGCTGAGATGTTTGACATACTGGCTTGTTGCATTGTTAAACGGTGTGATAATTTCAGGACATTCACAAAAAACAAACTTTGGAGACGTTGACACATCAGTGGTAAAAGAAATGGAGCTACATGCTCTTCTAAGAAATACTGAGCGCCAGGACTGACAGCTATGAAGAAACGCTAATGCTGCAAGCTTATCAAATTTGTAATCGATTACATGGGTTGCACGAGCGTAGTCAATAATAGACTCAATGATATGGAGTGGAAGAAGCTGGGCAATAGAGCTGGAAGAAAACATGGTGAAAAAAGTAGAGACTAGATAATAATATTTGACAGGTTGAGATGATGTTTTTGTGATTTGGTAAATAGCTAGCAGCTTTATAGAAATGTTATGGCATCCTACTTTGCAGATTGCTGCGGATTTTCAAAAAAAATGGTTAACCTACATTTTTCGAAGAATTCTTCAACATTAATTCCATTTTGACGACAAACAGGTTTGCAAATCTGACTCCCCTAAAAAGTTGAAGTTTTTGTTAAACTGTGTCAGAAGTTTACAACATTAGTGTTAAAAAACCTAATTGTTGAGTCCTGCACTTTTTTATTTTAACAAATATACATTGAAACTTATTGTGATATCAAGGCTAACTTTGCCGTACAGTTAACTATTATATATATATATATATATATTCCAGTGCGCAACTTGCAATATTGAGTCTCAAGGTTCTTCAGTACCAGGCATAAAATCTTCTCTGTCGAATATTTTGGAATTGCACCAATCATCTCAATACCACCACTGTCGCATGAATTAATGGAGCACCCTGGAGACGCCTATATAAAGGAGCGCCCAGAGTGCTCCACATCGGAATCACTCTTGGCTTCTCTTAGTCATCTTATATTTTATATTATATATTTATACCACAACCACAGAGTTTCTTGTACAATATATAGTGCAATTATATTAGGCTGGATAACAACAAAACTTTGCTGATTTTCAAAACACGCGTGTTTTCATAGATTGGAATGGCTGCAGCGTCAAAAATTGATAAATGCTTGGTCAGCAAGCTCTTGAGCGCAGCTGGTAGAATCTAGATTTATTTGTACTTAATCCGTTTTTTTGCTGTCCGCAATATAGATGTTGCCAACAAAATGAACTTAGCCCATGTGGTATTTATACATTTATACATTGCTATAAATGATTTTAGCGGTAGTCTCTCTGATTGCATATGCTTACTTCCAGCAAGTCTACCTGGATAGCATACATGCACTGGTTAGCTTTTATAAAACATACAAACAAATTTGTCTTTGAAATTTGTTTTACAATATAATTTTTAGGATAATCTAATAGTTACATATGTCTAGCTACCAGTTTATTCATAAGTCGTAAAAAAGTAGTTTATTTCTCCAAGTATTATTGCTGTCATTTTGTTAATTTAAAATTGTTTATTCACAAAGAATTCTTGATAAAATAAATTGACACTGTTCCGTGTAGTCACTGAACCACTTAGTCTTTGAGATATTATCGATCTCTTTGCAAAGCTCACTGTTTGAAACTTCTACACAACTAAAACTTGTCAGACGAGGACAACCAATGGACAATAAAACTGCAGTCTTTGCAATATACTTAACCGGTGTTCGTGGGTTTGCATTAAGTTTAATTATAGCAATTAGTTTGTTTAACGGATGCATGCTTGAAATGTAATTAGGAAGCTTGCTTGGTTCAATGCCCTTAATAGTTGGTGCTTTCTTGTTAATACCACATTCTAGATGTTGCAAAAATATTGCACTTTGCAATAACATGACAATATCAGAAAAGGAAAGTACAGTTTTTTGAATATTTAAAAAGTGCAAACTTTGGAATATAGAGGTGCTCTGCGCTTCTTGGAAGAATCGGCAGTTTTCCATAACCCAAATATAGTCAAACTTTGTTACACTTGTGGAGCAAATTAGACATGATTGCAAAAATTCAATTTGGTGTGTATAGAAATCTACGTCAAACGGCGTCGTCTGGTTGTCGGCACTAACAGTAATTGAACTAAGATTATAGAAAAGATATGGCATATATTTTTGAAAAAAGTTATTGTTTTCCGTAAGCATATCGTCATCGAAGATAATGGACAGATGTTTAAGAGTTAGATTTTTTCCTGGAGCAAAGACATTTTCAACAAATGGAAAATCGCCAGAAATATAGAATGACTCGAGGATAGGAAAATGGTCAATGCCATCGATATCACCTATAAATATAACATCCGGTACTTCTGCTTCATCATTCAATATGTTGATATGATCAAGCTTAAGAACCTTTAGAAAAGGGTAAATGCCGGGATCAGAGTTATTACAGTAGAGTAACGACGTGAAATCACTTTTGTACAAATAACATGTTTTAAGACTTTCCAGCGTGCGAGCATTGTAACGAACCAGCTCGGCACACCAAACAGAATAATCGTTATAATCAAATTCAAAGTGGGTCAGCCCCGAAAAAGACCCTGGTACAGGCTGCGTAAGTCTATTCGGACTCTTGTTGCGAGGATACCAAAAACTTCGTAAACCACGAATAATATTAATTACACAATCGGTAATAAAAACCTCAAGATTCTGACCAATACGCAAGAAGTTAGTATTATGCCATATAATTTCTACGCTTTTTATATTGGGAACCATGCTTTGGATCTGGTGCAGAAATGCTATTATGTTTTGAATTGCATCAATAGTTGATTCTTCTGATAAGGTTGAAATATAATTGAGATCATCAACGTATATTTCAAGATTTTTAGCTGATAAAAACGTCACATTGGATACATTGTTATTAAGCATCCATTTAAGTAGACTACCGTCTATAATGTACCGCCAGCCGCTTGAGCATACGGCAAGGCTTCTGACATGCTGACTTGTTGCATGGGTAAGTGGTACAAAATTATCGGGATAAAACCTAAAACCAAAATTGTGAAAACGTGATGTGTAAGTGATAAAATATATAGTTTTGCATACTTTTCGAAGAAATACTGAGCGCCAGGACTGACAGCTATGAAGTAATGCCAATAGTTCCTGGTATTTAAAACGATTATCAATGCTCTCAGTCACGCCAGTGTAGTCAATAATAGACTCAACGATATGTAGAGGAAGAATCTGGGCAATAGAATTAGAAGAATGCATGGTTTAAAAAGGTATAAAGTAGAGACAAGGTGAAAAAGAGTTGCCAAGAAAAATTTTTGTATTCGAATGGCTGAGGGTTTATATAGAAATGGTTTGACATCTTTTTTTTTAAGGATTGCTGCGGATTTTAATAAAAGTGGCTGTGCCAAAACGTATACGAATATTACAAATTATAATCAAGATGTGTAATTTTGTGAAATTTCATTCATACATATTTGTTTTAAAACATATTGTGCTAACACAATTACTTTGTAGTTGACAACACAGTTTGCCAACCAGTTGCAAATATCTTGTACAACATCTGGTATGCTTATAACTCGTCAGAAAACAACAAAAGCCTTAAGTATTTCCGAAAGTCACCCGACGCTGTAAACCAGAATCACTATAGTGTTGAGAAATGCTTGGTTCCCAGTCTGCAAACTTTTGAGCTCAGCTGTTGGAATATGTAATTTTTTATATTTAATTTGTTGCTTTTCGGAGTTGGTAATGTATATATTTCCTGCAGAATTAATGTAGTATATGTCGACTTTTTTCTACATATCTATTGCTTTTAATAGTTTCTGCAGTAGACTGTGTAATTGCACATGCTCGGTCTAAGTGAGAATATACATTTCAACCTGATAACAAGCTTGTACATTCCAACTTTTATCAAGCTTTTTCGAGTAGTATTTATGCACCGGATAGAGTCTATAAAACTGAAAGCCGGGTTTGAAGGAAAAAATGTTTTATAATAAAGTTACAGATAAAATTATTAGTTATTACTAGTGTCACTATTTGTTATATTCAAAAATGCATATAACGTTGAATCATAGTTATTTTAACAGCCGCGGCTTAATAATTTATATGCTTATCCTAATTAAAAAAGGTTTCGCCTAAAATAATAATGAAGTGAAATGCTACTTCTCATTTTCTACCTAAAATATAAATTGTAGATTGACTTTGGTCATAGAGTTAGTTGTCAAATAATTTTAAAGTTTTTGCATCACATTAAAAGCATGTTTAAACAGACAACATGATTAATGTATTACTTTTTCCTTTCAAATACTACAAACACAAACTAAAAAACACTCAAATTTTGCTTTATACAAAAAAGTGCCGTAGAGTACTGTTGCATCTTAAGACTCTAAAATTGAGAGATTTCAAGCTAGCTTGAGGTTTTAGCCGGACTGGCGCAATTGGACAGCGCATCAGACTTCTATGCATTTTCTATGCGGATAAATCTGGGGGTTGCGGGTTCGAATCCCGCGTTCGGTTTTGCTGCATAATTCATTACTGCTTGCCCCATAATTTTGGCCACACACACCGTAAATCCGAATATTCGTATGTTTTTCATCCATTCCCGAACACAACGTTTTTTTTTCTTTTTTGCAATTTCATTTTTTATTTAAACTTATTATTGTCATTAGCCTTTAAATCATGCAGCTAAACAACCGTCTCGACCAGAGCCTCGATCAGATCATAAAGGAGAGCCGCGTCGAGCGGGCTAAGACAGCAAAGTCAAAGCCCAAGAACGCGTCAAAGGCCAAGGCGGCAAAGGCCCTGGTTACCAAAAGAAGCGAGGATGGCAAAAACAAACCAACCGTAAGTATTTCACTGGAGCAGGTAACATCTTGTCATTGTATTTTGCGCTGGGTTGTGCTGTTTAAATACGGGCATCTCTTTTGTGGTGTAATTTTAAAAAAAAACTTATGGCGAGAAATAACGTAGTTGCATGGCTAGTTACTAATTATATCATTTCAAGCATAATGCGTCGTTGTATATTGTTAACTGAAATAGCGGCGTGTGAAGAATAAGCCTGCGGAGCTAAAGGTCACGGCTCTTGTTAGTCCTTCAGCAAAGAAGAGACTTGCGGCACGTCTAGGAACAGCAGGATTGACCTCAAAGAACGGTTTGGCATCGAAGAAGGGCGGGTCAATGGCTGGGCGTATCGGAAAGCCTGGTCGCGGCGAGGCCGCTGGTCGCCGTGCTGTTGTGACTGCGGCAGACAAGAAGAAGAGAGAGATCGAACTGAGACAAAAGATTGCAAAGACTGCAAAGGCAGACAAGAGCAAGCCTATTTCGATCAAAGGCGAAGCTGGCCCTGCGTCTATCTTTATTTCGAACCTCGACCCTGGTGCTTCGGCCGGGGATGTGACATCCTGCTTTAAGCAGTTTGGCGCTGTCAAGGCATGCACTCTTCTCTATGACCGCAGCGGCAAGCCATCGGGCCATGCAGAGCTGACATTTTCGTCCAAGGCATCGGCGATGCAGGCGGTAGCAAAGTTCGATAATGCCGTGGCAGATGGACGTAGACTGTCGGTCAGGCTGATACCCGCTGACCAGGCACCGCAGATTCCTTCGCCGGTGGTTGAGGATAGAGCTGCTGCTAGATCAAACCTTGGACCTGGTGTCAACTCCCAGTTTGACATGGGCCCTGGTCCCAGCACTCGTGACCAGTACGCGCGTCAGCACTACGCGCCGGATCATGGGCATGCCCGTCGGGACAACCGGCGAGGCTACAGCGCAAACCGGATGGATCTTGACTGAATTTGAGCCGAAATAACAGATATTCGATCGGTAGATGCTGCCGCGGTTGTTTCCACCGCATTATAGTCGTATTCAGACTTTATTTATTTAGTTGTTTATCTTTCTAAATGCAAATTTGAGTCGGGGTTGATAATTTCTAAACTTTTATGTTGATTTGTTGGATGAGGTGTGTAAGGCGGGTGACAAAAAACACGCAAACTGGATAATAGCACGCGTCTAATAAATCCGCCAAAATTTATCTAGCTGACATTGTCCAAAATAAGATGAATATCGTGAGTTAAGTCACCAAACCTTACTATGCCGCCTTTTCGCTTCCAAAGGAAGCAATGTAAACTAGAGTTTTCTTAAAATCTTGCCGCTCCACATTTACGGTTTCGAATCAATCCGCATACCCACGCGCTTTCAGGCAGATGTCACGTGTGTTTTAAGCTTTTTAATATGCTTGGGGCATTTTATCGCCTGGACAAAAAGGCGTGCCTTTATTCTTTGCTTATTCAAAAATTGTATATTAAATTATGTCGTCTCAATTGGACTGTCATTTCTTTATTAACAGCGCATGTACTAAAGGCGACAAATGTCAGTTTCGCCACAGCGAGGGCGCAAAAAGTACACAGGAGGTGTGTTCGCATTTCAAACAAACGGGCCAGTGTCCCGAGGAGGACTGCGGCAAGCGGCATGTAGCCGACCCAGCAGCCAGAGTCAGCAAGCAGCCTAGCCAAATACCCTGTCGAAATGAGGCAAACGGCGGCGTGTGTACTCGGCCTGACTGTTTCTATATGCACAAGTCTCGGGACAACCAGCAGCCGGCTGCGGGCACAAGCGTCAGACCGACGCCCAGGCCAGGTATCAACCGGCTGAATGCGAGGGCAAAGGAGTTTGTGCCGCAGCAAGCGAGGCCGCGGCCGAACATGGAATGGACTCCGGCAGGCGGGTCAGGTGCACAACCACGGCCACAGGCGCGCACATTTGGAAACAAGGAGTGGACGCCAGCCTCTGCAGGTCAGAGTGCTGCGAGACCTCCAGCACAGACATTCGGAAACAAGGAGTGGACACCAGCCTCAGCTAGCCAGACGCCGGCAACCCGCCCTCAAGCACAGACATTCGGCAACAAAGAATGGACACCTTCATCTGCATCCGCTGGCCAGAAACCAGCGGCGAGACCTCCGGCAAAAACCTTTGGAAACAAGGAGTGGACGCCTGCTAGCGCCAACAAGATTCCCGCAGCTATTTCATCAAATGTGACCAACAGCGCACCGATTAGTGTGTTTGGCCAAAAAGCGGCAGCAAGTGCATTCGGAGCTTGCAGTGCATTTGGCGCTTCTGGTGCTTTTGCCAAAACCAGCGCTTTTGGAGGAAAGAGTGGTGGCAGCGCGTTTGGTGCAAGTACTGGTGCGTCGGCGTTTCCTGCGAAACTTCAAACTGCGTCGACGGATGCATCGATGTACAGTGGCAGCGATATGGACGGTGACATGGATGTTGATACCACGCAGGCTACAGAGCCAGCAACTTTTCAGAGGATTTCCGCAGCATCAGCAGCACCTATTTCTAAACCGCCCGTTTCTGAGCAGCCAGTGATCCCGAAACCAGTTGTTCCAAAACCAGCAGTTCAGAGACCACCAGTGCAGAAGCCAATGGTTCAGAAGCCAGCTAGTACATATAGTATTAAACCTACAATCTTAGCTGGTTCAGCAAAGCCAAGCGCGATTCCAACGATATACGATATTCTTGGAATTTCAGAGAATAAGCCTGCACCTCATGTTGCAAATCAGCGCCGTCCCCGGCCAGTCCAGAGCAACCATGTGGTTACCCAGTCGGCTGTACCCAGAGTAGAGCAGCCCTCACTTGCTAGTTTGCAGACAGAACCAACACAGATGAAAGCACCATCTTCGGCTGTCTCTTCTCAGACAGAGAGCGTGCCATCGGTGGCACTAGCAGATCGCTCAATGTCAAACTCGCCCTCCTCAAATGTATGCTATGCTTCCAGCTTTCCATCTTACACGAGCGCTGCGGAAAATCCAACATCTGAGGTTCCACCGAAATCAGCAACACCTGAGCCACAACAGCTAATGCCATCCGCAGTCACACCGTCGCAAAAGCCCGATGAGTCTAAAGACGATACCCTCGCATTGGTAGTGCAACCAATCGCTGAACCGACACCCAGGGCCCAGTCCATCGAGCTGCAAGCTGATTCAGATTCCAATCTTTCGCCACCTTTGTCAGTGGCTTCAACTAACACGCCTTCTCCCGATGCACCTCAAACATCGGTGTTTGGCGCAATCCAGGAAAAGAAAAAGAGAAAGGAGGCCCTGGAAAACGCTCTTTTAAGCGACACTGGCGATAGCAGCGGCAACGAGTCGTCAGTGCCAAAGATGCTTTCGTTTGAGCAGATCATCGCACGCAAGCGTCGCAAGCAGGCTGAAGCCGCTGAGGCTGCCAGGATTGCGGCAGGCAAAACAGACACTGCCGGAGATATCCCAAAGACATCAACCCCACCGCTGGCGACACCAAAGGCTCTAGCTGCAGATGCAACTCCCCAGTCGACCACCAGACAATTGGCCAAACGCCGGGTAATCATCGACGACTCGGACAACGAAAGCAGTGTTTCGGAGAGTAAAAGAACAAAACTGTCTCCAGAGCCGATGGTCGACTACGTGGCCATGTTTGAGAAGGAGCTGGCAGACATGTCGGCGGATCTCAGCGGCCCTCTGGAGAACTCGCCGGCAACCGATCGCATCTCGCGAGCCAACATCAAGGACACATATGTCGAATTCGACATCAACAAGCTTCTTTACAGTGCTCAGTAAATAAATTCATACTTTTTTTGTAAATTAAAACTCATACACTTTGTTGTCACGGCCTGCCGCCCAGACGCTCTGCCTGATTGCACCCTGGGTGGCCGACTGCACCACGCGGATCTGACTGATGGGGTCGACATCGAAGCCGACAAGCTCCTCGACAACATTGACGTTATCTGCCGCATGACTGGAGAACGGATCAAGTGATGTCAGGAACAACTGGCCATCTTCGGTACCGATGCATGCTAGCGGGACAGTTCCTGTGCTGGGATTGACAAGGCGGATTGCGGATACGGCAGACTCGTTGCGCTTGAACGAGTAGACGGGCTGGTCGTTAGGAGCATTTGTGGACCACACCTGCACGGTTCCGTCCGATAGCCCAACGTAGATCCGACAGTTTGGCACGTCGTAGGCTGCAGCACGTACCGGCTGGCCACCGGTAGATCCAAACTCTGCAATCGTCTCTTTCGACTCCAAATCGACAAGCGCTGCGCGACCATCTTCGCAGCAAGCAACAAGGACTTTGCCCTGAGTCTCAAACTCGCGGGCATCCGGGTCTTCTTCCAGCGAACTGGCCTCCTGCAGAGTAGATATGACATCGATCTTGTTGATAGGAAGCTTCGACAGCGCAAAGGTGTGCACCAGGGATGATGAGCCACAGTGCCACAGCCTAACAGTGCCATCCTTGGCTGCCGACAGCACGTTCCTGCCCTTGCCAACAATGGCAGTATCGGTGATTGCGGCTGTGTGTCCAACCAGCGTAACGGGGTTAGACCCGTCGCTCGCCGACCACACTTTGACGCGCATATCCGTGGCACCGCTTAAAACCACCTGTCCCGAAGGGAAGAACTGGCAGCACGTAACGTCGCCCAAATGGCCCTCAAGCTTTACCCTATGTCTCGCTGCCGAAATATCATACACGTCCATCACCCCGTCATCTCCGCACGCCACCAGAAGCCCGCCATACGGACTGACGTCGAACGACCGGATGCCGGTTCCGCGCAGAATGTGCTCGCAGGGTACGGTCTTGCGCGCCGCAGTGTGTACGGTCGGTGGGATGTCCAGCTTGCTGCTCGAAAGGCGTATGTGCCGCACGTCGATGTACTCGGCAGAGATGTCTTGCGTAGAGAGGGACTTGAGCTCGACCAGCTTGGTGCTGCCGTCGGGCCCAGTGTGCTTGGTTGCTTGGATGTTGTCGTGGATCGATGATGAGCCTAGTTTGTAGGCTGAGACCCAGAACTTGTGCGTGCCATCGGCGCTGTTCAGCGCGTTCTTGACGTCGGTTGTCCAGTCGGGTTGAACCGAAATATAACCAAGTTTGTATACCATTTTTTTGAATAAAAATATAAATTTCTTTTTTGAGTTAGCGGAGAAGAAAAATGGATATTTATGCGGATACGTCATCTAAACAATATATAAAAAATGCTTAGAATCGTCTGGCGCTTTGCGCGGCATACTTCTTGTAGCCAATAAACAGGCCACCACAGGCACCCGCCACAAGAATGAGCTTGAACAGCGTGCCAAAGTACGATCCCGACACGGCCTGCTTAATCGGCGGCAGTGGCACGTTGGGCATGTAGTCGTAGTTCTTGAGGGCCTCAGGTCTAAGAGTCTCGGCACGAACACTAACGATATCGTGGTTGTCACTGATATCGCCTGTCAGAGCAGTGAATCCAAGGTACGAGTTCTCTGGGAGCGTGACGTTGGAGATGGTAAAGCAGTTGACCCACTTGTCCTTGGGCTGCAGCTGCAGTTGAATGTTGAGGAACCCACCTTTCAGATACGTAACAGAGGCGCGCGACGTCTCCTTCAGGTTGCGGAAGTACGCCTCGCACATGCCTAGACGGTTGGCGTCGCCATCGTGCGCTCCGTCATAAGGAGTCTTGCCGTCACCCAGCATGCCCATGACAAAAGGAACCGAGAAATCGTGCTTGCCGTTGGGGTACGTGTCAAAGAACACACCCAGACCGTTGAAGTAATCCTTGTTACCAAACACAGGCCCGGGGATGCCGCGATCCTTCGTCACAAAGAACCCCATGCCGTCGCCATACAGATACCCGCCCTTGCCGCCGATTTTAAACTCAAAGTCAACCTTCCAGTAGTCGTTGGGAAGCGTCGACGTGCTCCAGAGATAACCCATTCGCGAAGGCAGATCGGGTGTCAACCGAATTCTCTCCATCGTGTTCACCACTGCGTCGCCACCGTAGTCGTAGTTACGCATTTGGAAGCCCTCGTCAATGTAGGGAAGCTCGAGCGTGAACGCCCGCAGACTGTGCACGTCGGTTTGGATTGAATCGGACTTTGCCGCGACAGATGGGATTCCGCCCAGGAGCATAAGTGCAAGCGCTCCGCTGGCAGCCTTTGCAAGTGAGCCGAGCATGATTGACAGGATGAGATGGACGAGGAAATACGAGTAAATAATGAAGGTGGGAGGTGTTTAAAAAAAGAGCTAGTAAACTGCGTGAGCAAAGGCAAGTACTTTAAGCATGGCGATCAATCATTGGCTGGCACATGAGCTGCATTGAAGACGCAGACTGCCAGCCATCATTCCAAAATCTGGATCCTCGTGAACTACACAAGTCACGGGCGGATTCATTAATAAGTTAGCTTTGATCCGCAAAACATGTATCAATTTATTGCAACTTTAAGCGTACTGAGTGCAAGAAAGCTTGGGGCTAGTGTCGTTGCTACCAATACTCATTGTTTGAAAGTCATTTTCACCGGCATCCTGGGCCAGGTCGTTCTCCGGTTCTGATATAGGTTCAGATATAGGTTCAGATGCCATATCTAATGCTGCCGCTTGGCCTGTGGATGAGGTAGACTCTGACCCTGACCTGCTATTTTCTGAAGCACCAAAGTGCCAATACAGTTCATTTCCTAACGCTTGGTAGAGCTTGTTGATGTAGCGGTAGAGCACCAGCTCGCTGCTGCTTTCACAGGAAGATGAGATTGATGAGAGATTCAGACCGCCCTCTAGCTTGAGCAAGCGAATAAATGTCGCCCCGGTCGTATATGCATCGTACCCGGCCTCATGCATGCTGCTTGTTGCCTCGCGAGTAAACTTGGTGTGATGGCGGATCAACTGGCGGCTGCCATCAGAGATACTCGCCGACTCGCGTTCGAGCATCGGCGCAATCTCCTCCAGACTCGACGTGCCATACTTTGCCTTGATCGCCGGCGTCGACTCGATGATATACTTTGTGTCAATCATAACAGGCAAGAACCGTTGCATCTCATGCTCAAATTCTACGCGTGACTCGGGCAGCTTGCGGAAAAACTTTGAAAATGCATGCATAACGTCCAAAGGCATGTTGTGGCCAATTACCGGCTTGCGTGCAGACGACAGT
>JANBSE010000296.1:0-12623 GCA_027578475.1 Coemansia sp. RSA 2607
TAAGTTCGGGTCATTAATCATCATGTACCCACGAAGTCGGGACAGCCGGCATCCTCGGTAAGATCGGGTATTTAGACATCGTAAGAATATATCGGCCACCGAGTCCATATATATCTGGCCGACGGCCGGAATCATCAGAAAATCAAGGGGGATCATAATCACTAGCCGTTCTGCGCACAGAGTACACGCTTTAGCGGGTGACAATTAGACATTTTATCTGAATACATAGTAATAAAACTAAATAAAATATAATATAACTGCGTTGTTTTTGTGTATAGCTGGTTGCTTTATTTTAAACCGGTTTAATTCGACCGGCACGTCAGCCTTGTATTTGTTTAATTTTCTTTGTTTAATCTTTGCATTTCTTATTTTCTAGACTTATTTGGGCAAATCAGTACCACCACTGACAAGTCGACAGCTGTCCACGCTACCCATCGACGTCCCCCAGTTGCCCCCATTATATGTTGCATGTAAGTAGAGAGCAACAACTGTTTTATTAGTTTACTTCCAACATAATAGTAAGTGCACGGTGTTTTTGTTTAAAAAAAATGGACTTTTTCGCTAACCTGTGGTATACATGCTCTTTTTTTACCTAAAATTTTAAGTGAGGTAATTAACAATTAATTAACTACAGAAAGTTATAGGATATCTTGTCGGCTATATATATTTCTGCGCCCTGGCAAGTATATAATCAGGAATTCCGGCACTCTTGGCACAAGCTATGGCATACGATGTTTGCTTAGGAACTCTGTTGGTTATTCCAAGTATAAATAAAATTCATTAGCAATTGATCTTACAAATTATTATAAAGTGTTTATCCTATAAAACACTTGCCTAAACATGTGAACAATTCCACATAAAGTTTCTTGATATTCCATTGACTTTATATGGGCTCTCTGCCATATATTGCTAATACTGTTGATATTACGTATTTCTATCAAATAGCTGGGCTTGGCGAATTTAAAGACATTTTGAGAAGATATGAAGCAGCAATCACCAGAGGTACTATATAATACGTGAAAACATACCTTGATAGTGCGTTGCAGCGATAACAAGGGGGCAGTCATCTGAATCTCTGCAAAGTGAGTTTAGTACACCACAGAGCATACTTGCCCCACTTATAGGGCTTGTTCCGCGACCAAACTCATCGAGCAGAATGAGGGTGCCTGATGTCGCCACTTGCAACATATTAGCTACTGTGCTCAAATCTGTACTGAAGGCACTCATTTGCTTTAGCAACGACTCAGTTGACTTGCCAATGATGTGGATGTGACTAAAAATTCCAATTGTAGCTTTTTGTGCAGGAATATGACTGCCGATGTGAGCCATGTAGACCAATAGGGCAATCTGCTTAATGATTACGCTTTTTCCAGAGCCGTTTGGTCCCATCAGTACAATCGTCTGTCGTGGCTCGGATTCAACTGTTGCGTAATGTGGGCAACCGCTAGAAGCCAAGTCTATGCTATTTGGAATACAACCTGCATTTTTCAAAATCGAATCCAAAATTGGATGTCTACCATGTTCAATGTGAATGCAGTTACTCATGCAAAAATGAGGTTGACAATATCCATAGAGTCGTGATGCGGTGGCAAGCGATTGGATACTAGGAAAATTCTTAACAGTTAAAGTACGGTTAGAACAGTGTTTTTTATGTATAGCGTGGCTATTTTGCGTATAACACGAATATTAGTTTTATATATCTTACCAATCAATCTGAGCAATCATGTCCGAAGCTTGAAGAATGTTGCCAATCCATTGAGATATGTCGTTTTGAAGAGTTAGCCCGACTTCTGATTCAGCGTCTAAACAAATTAAGACACGGCCATTAGAAAAATGTTATAAAATATTGACAGGGCAGCATATTCTTGCAATTAGTTGATTCTTACCGACAAGCAGACAATATATGTCGCCAAATAAACCGTCTAGAGCTAAATACTTAAAAACAGTAACACATATTAGAGATACTTTTCAATGATGACAAGTTTGTTGGGCTAATATCTTACCTGATGTTATGCTATTTTTGTAATAGCGCTGCATGTCGGTCTGGAACTACATATGCAAATTTATCTCAACAGTAATTAAAACACATTATAAAAGTCACTAGTATAATAGTTATAAACTAAGAAAAATTTACCTTTAGAGACCACCCATTGAGATGCTGCTCAAGGCTGCTGTCCACAAAATGCTCAATGTCAATGGACGACAAAAACCCAAGTTGAGGAAAATATACTGCAACAACCGGGACTTGCGCCTCTGATTCCATCTCGCAACTTGCCTCTGCCTAATTAATTACGATTTAGTCAATATTTTGCTAATACATACTATATGGGCTTAACAACTCTATATGTAGCATAACCTACCAAAATGTTGTCAAGGTTGTTAAAATTCTGACGCAGGTGATCTACTTTGCTACTAATCCCTGATTGAATGGCAACGCGACCTTCCTTCCGACTGGCATCAAAGTTAACCATTGAAATAATAAGACTTCCAAGGTTAACAAAGATCGACTTGTCAATTGCAATAAACTATGTCAAGTGTAAAATAATTGTTTATAATATGCAGTCAAAAACCCCACCACTTGTTATGCTGCATTATTAGGCTAATAGAAATGTGCTTACCTTTTGTATAAGAGCAGGCAAAGTGTCAATAGGTGAGAGTAGCCGATAAAGCTTGACGACAGTGTATGCAAACTGTGACAGCAATTCAAGATCGGACAGCAAAAGCTCGGTAGATATCCGCATACATACTGCACGTACTGGGCGAGACTTATTTAGTATTTTGCGTACTAAACTCAAAAGGTCGGAGCTTGATGTTTCCACAAAAAAGGCAACTGCTTCCTGTCGAGCCATAATATCTTCGAGTGTTTGTAGCGGGTATCTAATCCAACTAGCCAGCATCTCCTGACCACTGACGCTGGTAGTCTTGTTTAGAACGCCTGCTTGCAATAGATGGAACACTGAATTTTGTTAGTTGACAATATCGTATTCCAAATTTAGATTTTTATAATGGAATAAATAATAAAATTGCTTACCATAAAGAGAATTACCCTCGCCGCTTCTAACAGGCGAATGCATATTAGGATGGATTTTATCGTCAAAAATCTGAATGTAGCTATATTGGTTGTATGCAAACGGAAAACATTAGATACCAATTATTATGTCCAAGTTTGCGGTCAGCAAATACTATGCTCAAAAACTAACCTTTGTGAGTTCTTATCAATAGTCATATGATGTTTGCTAATAACTTTTTTGAACAAATAAGTTAGTACATATTTTTCGTTGTTTGTAAGTACACGTAAATATGTTTACTTATAATTATACTCACATTACGTGAGTTTCAACACGGACTGTAGCCATAGTACGCTTGGTACTGTCTTGAAAATGAGCTTCAATATATTTTAGCAAAGCTCCGGCACATCCAATCTACACAAAACAATATTAGCTAGTGAAACACAAGATGTATTGCATGTAAGGCTGATTTTAAACCTACCGAAATTTGATTATCTAGTATTGTGTCCTGATCTAGGCTGGAATCCACCAATACAGATACCCCAGCTCCTGAATTCACTCGAGTGCTGGCGGCTGAAAAAATCCGTCATTGACTGCTAATAAAGTCAAAATCACTGTCAGCAGCAGTCACAACCACACAGTCTAAACTTTTTATAATAAAATAATGTTAGCGCAAAACAAATAAACATAACAAGATCCAAGTTTTAGTTAACGGGTAGCCACATTTATCTTACCTAGCTCGTCTAAGAGACCTGTAATTTCAACATTATCTGCGCAGATCTGAGCACAAAGTACTACGTTTACTGGCATCCGTCTAGCAACTACAAGGTGGTCGCATTTGAGTCAGTATACACTCGCAAAATCGATTACAAATATATAAGGTATAATGTAATTAATGACTTACACGAGTAAAGAAGCTCTCTTGTAATATGCTTGTCAGACCCACCCACTATACCAACAGACAACTGGCATGTTGTGGTATCAAAGAATGCAATTCCATACTTGCTGTCAACAAGATGAATAGATAGAATAACATGTGGTTTATCCATGATTTATAGCACGTAATTGAAAACGTTGTATTTTTGCGTATTTATAAAATCGTTTAAAGGCAGAAAAAATATTTTTTACGGGGTCAGAAAAATGTTATGATATACCAAAATAAAAGCGCATACACTCAGCATTTAATCTCTAATGCCTGCAATTGTCATCGTCATCCGAGATAATGCTATAGACAGTGCGCTTTAAATTTTCTATCAACATTCAAAGAAAACGAGAGGCGCAATTGTAAATCAAATAGGCATTCTTCCGGCTTAAAAGACAGAGCCAATTGGAAACTGTCTTTAAATTTACCTTTATTTAAACTTGAAAAAAGGTAGGCGTAGAGTTGCGCGAAATTGTAAGCCTTGATTTGAATAAATCATGTACATTGATTATAGAAGGTCAAATTGAGAGGTAATGATTGCTTGGATACAGCTATATTCTCGATATCTATGTTTTGGATATGTTATGCTAGAGAAAAAAAAAACATTTATTTGTCTCTACTTGGTCAAATAAAGTGCAAGATTGTTCTCGTTTTGCACAAAAGTCTTCTAGCGCATATTTAAAGGCGTTTTTCAGCCATAAATACCCCGTGTCATCAGACAAACCCTGATCTTTAGATTAAACTCAAAATCAGGTCAAGCATATCCTCATTCTGACAAAAACGCACCGGTAATGACTCGTTCTTTCCTTTCTCTGTCACTTCATAGGTTTTAAAATGTCACGCTTCCCATTTTCACTTTCAGCTTTTCTGAATCGGCAGCCTCGTGCGTTTTATGGATGGAGAACGGGCCCTTGTAAGACCTCTACCCGCACATATGCCCGGCGACTCCGTGCGGACGATTCAATTATCGAGGCTGAATGGAAAGGCCAGCTATACTCTTGGAAAACAATCGGTCTCTGCTCAATCCCACTTATCGCGCTGGGTCTCGGTGTGTGGCAGGTTCAACGGCTGAAGTGGAAGCTATCGCTCCTGGACGAGGTTAACGATCGCATGCACCGCCGCCCGATAGCGCTCCCGTTGAAGCTTACGACAGATGATGTTAATCGCAACGAATACCGTCGGGTGCTAGTTTATGGTGTATTTGATCACGATAACGAAATGCTAATTGGGCCCAGATCTTATGAAGCCGAGCCTGGGTTCATCGTTGTGACACCGCTAGTCCGCGAAGACGGATCGAAGATTTTAGTCAATCGTGGATGGATCAAACGTGAACTAAAGGATCCTAAAACCCGTCCTGAATCCCAAACTACCGACCCAGTTACAGTCGTTGCATTTGTACGTAAGGCACCAACAAAGGGCAGCTTTACTCCTAATTCTGATGCTGATAAGGGTGATTGGTATAGCCTGGATCTCGAGCTGATGGCCAAACACACAAACTCGCAGCAAGTGTTGCTTGAAACAATTGAACCAGACTCGGTTGCAACGACAATTTACAACATTAAAAAGGGTATTCCTTTAGGGGTTCCTCAGCAGGTCGACATCCGTAACAACCACCTACAATACCTAATTACATGGTTTTCTCTAGCAGCGATCACTGGTGGGATGCTTATCTATAGGCTGCGCCGGCCTCGGGGAGCAGCATCTACAATCAAACGCCTCCGCAGTCAGTCAGGTCGGCTACTTTAATGCGAGCAAACACGCACCAATGTATCTGTATCTGTAGTTTGAAAAGATTTTATATCGAATATTAGAAAAATTAAACTATTCGTAGTCAAGTACGGGCAGAAACGCCTTCATCCACATGTTCTGTATCCGGCTCCTCCATGTCATCTGGTGATTTAGCCTCGTTCTCATTTCTTCTGTAGAGAGTAATCTCCTGCTGCTTGAAATACCGCCTGTTTTCCTCGTCAATAAGAACCAGATTCAAGTAGTATCTGGTTGAGAACTTTTTGTTTACATCTCTGTATGTCGGTGTCAAGTCAAAGCCACCAAGGAACAGGCGAATTGGAATGGTTTCCCCGCGGACCGGCGCGCCATCCATAATTTCAAACTTTGTAATCGTCTCACTTTCGTTGTACTGGTTGGGTGCCGCACCGGTTGTCTCTCTGCGGATTATTGACAGTTCCATATGCTTGATCTTGATCCGCACAAGCAGAAAATAGATCTTGCCTACAATAACGTCCTTCAGGTGGTATTTTGACTTGTTGTACTCAAACTCAATGTGTAGACAGTCTTCAATACCAACTTCCATGCGGATAGACCTGTTGACTTCTTGTGGGATGCGGTACGAATAAACCCAAATGTCCTTGATTTGTGTAATTGCTCCTACACGCTTGGACACAGTAGCCTGAACAAAGTACCGCAGCTTGACGTTGATTCCCTGATAGCTCTCGTACTGCTTCTCGACATTCTTAAACTCAAAGTTGTACATGGTGGTGTTGGTAAGCTCGGCTGGCGTTGCAAGCTCTTGCACCAACGAAACAAATTCATAGTGGTTTCCGCGGTCGTAGTACATCTCGATGCAGCCGATAAACTGAACTTTTATGCCATAGTGTTCCAATTGTTTGCCTTCATGTACACGTACCACTACCTAGTACCTTATATAATAAATAGTGCGGTCAGTATAATAAGGAACATGTGGTGTATGGTCTGCATTCCACCCTGCTATTGTTTGTTGCACATACCTTTCCAGATATTGACTCTCCGTCAAAATACAGAGGCGCCTTTTCGCGCTTGTCCTTACCCACTCTGTATTCGATCTGCTGACGTTCGTCTTCGCCGTTGAGAGTAATTGTCACATCGGCCACAGACCCGAAGCCAAAGAGACTCTATAACAAAAATGCACATGTAAAAACATACAGGGAAGTAAGTAAGCAATTGATAGACGCGTTGGCAGCTACTCGTATAATATAGACAGAGGCATCTTAAAGCATGTCAGTCGAATGCAACGTACAGCTAGCGACATTTGAAAACAGCTAAAGAGGTAGCGATGCCGACCGGTTTAAATTGAAAGCAAAAATGTAAATTATGCGAGAAAAGAATCAAAAGATGTTTTGCGGCAAAGGCTCAATCGTAAATCTGCTGATGACGTGAGGATCAGCTTGATGTGAATCAGAAAACTTGTTCTGTTCTGTTTGTCTCCACTTGCATTTCGTTCTACAAAAATTCAAAAGAAAAAAATAACAATAACGTTGCGTCAAATGACCAGAGGCCTGTTTATCCTGTTTGAGGGTTGCGATCGAAGCGGCAAGACCACGCAAAGTACGCGTCTCGTTGAAGCACTTAACAGCCAGGGAATTAGGGCCAAGCTGCTGAAATTCCCAGACCGCACGACAGCGATTGGAAAGATGATTGACGGCTATTTGACGCAACAGACCAAGCTGAGCGACGAGGCAGTTCATCTTTTATTTTCAGCCAACCGCTGGGAGGCAATGGAGCAGATGCGTGCTGACCTTGAAAGCGGAACAACGCTTATTGTTGATCGGTACGCGTTTTCTGGGGTCGCATTTTCTGCAGCCAAAAAACTGGACTTTAAATGGTGCAAGGCGCCAGATGTCGGTCTACTGGCACCCGATCGCGTGTTCTTCATGGACATACATCCCGATGATGCCGCAAAGAGAGAGGGATATGGAGATGAAATCTATGAAAAGCGAGAGTTTCAGATTGAGGTGCGCGTAAAGTTTTTTAGCATGATGGACAAAACTTGGTCTATTGTCGACGCTAACAGAGATAAAGATGAGATCCACAGACAGATTATGGCACTAACCAGCAAGGCATTTTCAAAGCACAAGGAAGCCGAATCACCTATAAAAAGTTTGTGGACTTGACTTTTTTTCTATCACCCACATCAATACATTACCGCGATTGCAACACTTGTTACAGTGCAAATGTTAAGGCGCAGCCTCTGTGTGGGGTGCAGTAAATTCGACATCTCCTCATATTCCATGCATAAAATGTTTAAGGGATGAATGCCATATGAGCGTATGATATAAATTATATGCAATATCTACTGGTCGTTTTATATGGAGACAACAGAAATCTTATGCTGACTGGGAACATGATTGCGCTTCAACTTGGTTTGCAATGATATCGATAATTACATGAATTATTTTAGGCAGTTACAACACATAATGGCTGCTTATGTGCAGCTGTATCTAAAGGTCTCGTGAAGGTTTTAATACTTCGATGTATGTTATTTAGATACGGACCATATGAATAAAGTGTATCTTTCTTTCTCCAGTCGACCAGTTTTCAACGATAAAAAACAATACACTATTTTTTTACAACTATGAAAGTTCTATCCGTTTTCTTGCTGCTTTCTTCTGCTTTTGCTCAAGGGCAGGGCTCTTCAAGTATGAGCGTAATGCCAGCAGTGGTATCTATAAACGAGCCCAATGTTTCTGGTCAAGCATCAGCTATGATCAAAAGCGCTGACGTAGAAGATAGTGACAATGCTAGTGGTGTTTCTGCCGATGCTACCGATACCGGTATTCCTACAAAATTACCAGTATTAGAGTCAGCTTCAGCCACTGGTGCACTACCAAATAACGAATCATTGATGTTAGAGTCTGAGGAGTCCAATAATGCCCAACCAACTGCCTCGCATGGTGTGTCGGCAGCAAGAGAGACGGGGAGCTATGTGCCTCTGTTTGATTTCGATCTTGCGCCCTACAACATGGCTCTTGAAATAGTTGCGGAAGCTCTAGAAAAATTGGCAGATACAATGGAGCCAATTGATCTACCGCTTCCAATTGTTGGCCCCGGATACTATCTCGAAGTGATGGTGAAGGCACCGAATAACAAGAATCCTCACAATCGACCACCCTACAACCAAATCAACCCGATTAGCATTGAAGGCGGCCAGGCTCCACCGATAACTGAAATTGACATTATTCTCCCCGGTGAGTCGGAGGCTCACCAGACAATCATTCTGCCCGCACCAGGGCAAACACGGCCTAGCGCTAGTGCTGAAGGCAGCGAGTTGCCAACATTCTCCGAATCATCAGCCGTGGATGTCTCATTGCCTATTGCAAATACCGATACTATTGAAGAAACTCTCTCTTTATCTGACACTGTTTCTGCCATTGACACTATGACTATGTTTGACCCGATACCTGCAGGCACCGAATCTGGCAGCGCACCTCTAATTGTGTCTGTACCCAGCGCTTCCAGCGTTGGATCTGCAAGTGTTCCAAGTGTTCTTGTTGGCCAGTTTAGTAACAGCGGATTCTTTGAGGGGCATCTATCAGGTAGGCATTTCAAAGCTGGCATATATGCTATAGATTTCTTGGATACTGTATGTGACTGTCACTTATATTGTATATTACTTTGTTTTACACCTTTACTGCTGTAGGAGTTTTGTCGTTTGGAGCACCTAGCGAGACTTCAGTTACGTCGGGTAGTGAATCACCTGCTGCTACCGAAACTGTCGTTTCAATCATTGGCGGTTCTGACCTAGGAAACCCATTTACTGATAGCGTTGCAGTTTCCATTCAAACGCCAAGCAATGACTCTGCATTTGAAATGTCTGAGATAATGACAGAACCATCTACAACTGTGCCTGTGCTTGAGTCAGACCCACTATCGGAATCAGGTTCCGAATCGGACGATATGCTTAACACGGATTTAGAGGCGATTAGTGGAGACATTCCCGAGATAATCGGTGGTGCTTATGCTTCATCTGTGGCAATTGAAAGCAGCTCGCTTTTGTCTAGTGATTTGAGCGAAGAAGGGCCACTTGAAGGCGAGGTTTCTTCAGATTCTCTTGAGCTGGATGGTATGCCTAGCGATAGCTTCCTTGATGTTCCAGTCAGCTCTGCTCCGGAACTGTCGCTGTCACCGTCGTCATCATCCGACTCTGCCATACCTGAAGATGTCAGCCCTGTACTTGATGAAAACGATTCTAGCGTACCCAGCCCGTTGCTGGCTACCGATAGCTTTGAAGAGTCAGAGGTTGCAACAGTAGAAGTTCCGACTGGAACCGCCGACATGACTATGGCCAGCGTTCCGCTTCCATACCCTCCGTTTGGGGGACCTCAGCAACAGCAGCAACCGACAGTCTCGGATGTCAATGGTCTTCCAACCGCTGAGCTACCTAGTGCAGAAGCATCTGCACCAGCTATTTCCGAAGACAATGTTATTGAGACTATCAACGTGGTCGGCGCGTCTGACGGCAATGCCCTCGAGGCGAGTATTGACGCCATTTTGCATAGCGTTCTTCAGGAGTACGAGTCTGAGTCGACTCCCAAGGCTGCCGTTGGTTTTGCTCTTATCCACGCCAGAAACCAGGCAATGACAGGCATCCTTGAATAATAAGACATAAATTGAGTTTTTGGCACAGTTGCGGCATGGCGACGTCATTTCTATTTTTTAATACATTTAAATTTCTGCTGCGCACAAGAGCGCAAAGAGTAACGACATTGAAACATTGGCATTACCACTAACAAGTATAATTTAATTTCGATGAACCAATGTTCTGATGTATTCCACAACAAAAGAAATAGTGGGTGTCTCCTCAAGTATAACATTTGTTCCAAATTTTTTGTATATGCTTTAAAGCGCAGTTAGGGCTCAAAAGAAAAAAGTGCGGCCCAAAAGGTAAACGCCCATTGATTGCAAAAGTCTCAATTTTTAAATTTTCAACTTTCTTTGTATCAGGCACCACTTTCTCTTCACTTTAACTTTAAGCAAAATCCCATTTTATTCTTTTTGTCATTTGCACTTAACCTCACATTACACAGAGCGGGTGGTGTGCCTTTGGATATTTGGTTTCCTCCTTTCCCACTTTTTTGTGCTTGCAAGTCAATTGGTAGTTGCTGGAGCGAATTCGAAAAGGAAGACTGGTTTTTATTTATCCTGCTACCACTATTGCGCAGCGCCATTCTCACCGTCACCACACCACCTTCCTTCTTCAAAAGTACAGTGCGAATTTGCAGGAGTGTTTGAACACACATATACAACGGCAACAACAGTTTCTATTCAACTCTACAACTCGGCAATTTAAAAATCGACTTGCTGGCAAAATGACCCCTGCAGATTCGCAGGTGAGGGTAAAGGTGTACCAGCTGGACAGCGACTCTGCCTGGGCTGACATGGGTACTGGGTTTTGCACGCTGGAAGATTATCAGGTAGGTACGATGCGCGATAAAGCATATAGAAGTGCTTGACGCGTATGGCTATTTTATGTTATAGAATACGACAGACTAGACTAATAAACCAATGTCTCTTGCTATCCTTAGGGCGTACTCCATCTCAATGTTGTCTCGGAGACTGAGCTTAACCGAACAATCCTAGACTGCGTAGTTCAGCCGGGCGAGGTGTACCAGAGGCAAGAAGGTACGTATTACGACTGTCGAAATAAAGGCGTAGGAGCAAAGGGGGCGGGAATTTACATTGTTAAGGGATGGGGGAATGTGAGGTCACAAGTACAAAGGGGCAATTACTAACGTGAACATCATATGTGTTGCTCAAATTTCTATTCTTCTAACTGCTGATGTAGCGACGATGATTGTATGGACAGAACCTACTGGTGAAGACCTAGCACTGAGTTTTCAAGAGCAGGAGGGGTGTCTGTCGATACTGTAAGTATCAGCGCTTTTATAAAATAATGTGTACTAGCCAAGTCGACATACATAAATTCTGGCTATAATCACTACACATCGAACATGTGTGTTATGCATGATTTCTAATTGCTTTTTTTCTGGGTCATACTTTGTTATACGCGTTGTAGGAATCAGATTACAGAGTTTGAGAATGCCATGGAAGGTACGTATTTGCACAAGGTCGTGATAACGCCATTGAATGATCCAAAAATATTTAAAATCGCATTGCTAACATACTCTTTATACATCTCAATGTTTAGAACGTGCGAACGGAAGCAGTCCAACCGCGGTAAACGAGATTATGCTTCCACAGCCAACAATGGCATCGCTCGCAGAAATCGATCGGATCATCAGAGAATCTAGCCAGTCGATGCTTTTGCGCGATAAACTAGTCTCTTTTATTACAAGTACAGGGTATTTTGAGGAGCTACACGAGCTCCACGGAACGTGTGAAGACCTGGATGCGGAGGATGAATTGCATCTGATATACAGTATTGTGCGGCAAATTGTTCTTCTGAACGACTCATCTATATTCGAGTATATTGTTAAACGAGAGAACTTTATTGACGTAGTTGGTATGCTCGAGTATGATCCGCAGCACAGTATCGGGCACGGTAAATTCCGCAGTTTTCTTCAAAATAGGCTGCGGTTTAAAGAGGTTGTTTCGATAGACGACGAGGAGATTAAAAGCAAGATCCACCAGACATTTCGGCTGCAATATCTCAAAGACGTTGTCTTACCGCATATTGTTGATGAAGGCACAATTCCTATAATCAATGCCTTGATATACTTCAACAACGCGCAAATCGCCAGCTACTTGCAGCACAACCAGAAGCTTCTAAAGGAAATCTTTGATATTCTACAGGACTCGGAGGACACTTTGCAGATGCGCGATGTCGTAATGTTTGTCAAGCAGTTTAGCTCGCTGGTGAAAAACCTTCCTGCGCAATTCCGGGTCAGCCTATATCGTACACTAAGTCAGCATGGTCTTTTTTCTGTGTTTGAGTACACTCTACAAGAAGATCGGGACGC
>JANBSE010000297.1:0-12574 GCA_027578475.1 Coemansia sp. RSA 2607
TTGATACTTTCAAGTTTGTTCTGGTTAATAAACAATTATTGATATGCATTTGCACCAAGAGCTTCGAGGATAGGCTCGATAAACACCTGATACACCCATCCAAGCAGCGACGAAGTATCGCCAGCAACAGCAGTGAACGAGTGCGAGCCGTCGTTGGTCACGACAAACGCCGTCCCATCGTCATCTGTACGCTCGCCCTTAGCCAGCGCATAGATATCAGTGTTCTTTACGCGCAGCAGCCTGTTGCGATGAAAACTTTGGTTCTCCACTTCGGTTGGCAGCGGAATGGCGTGGACTGAGGAAGATGGCTCGTACGGTATATGGCTCGGAGCGGACGCTGAGACTGACGAGGTAAACTCGATAACAGCAAACAAAAGCGCACCAATGACAGCCATCAAAAGCACCAGTCCTAAGCTCCACATCGCCCAGTTCCAGGCCCTGTTTGCCATGCTCTGTTGCTCGGAATTATCAGTGGGGCTACTTCCCAGCAGAGGGTCAGACTCTGAAGGCATAGTTGAGCGCACTCGCGTGCCGTGGCGGTTGCGCAGCGAGCCAGTGGCATGCGAAGCGCTGCTTCCTAGACTAGAGTTGCTGACTGCAGAGTAGACAGAAACCGAATCTCCTAGAACGCTGTCGACAGCAGCAGACGACGGTGGCTCGGGGCTCAACGACAGCATAACGGCCGACGAGGCACAGCTGACAGCCGCAGTAGCGTCGTTGTCCTCATGCTCCTCGTGCACAACGATGGCATCGGCGATATTTGCAACAACAGACTCGGTCTTTGGGTTAAGGTCATCAGTGTCGGTGGCTCTTGTGGCATACTCAATGACTGGCGGCTCAGGTTTTTGGCTCAGTTGCAGGCGCAGGCCAGCAAGGTCAGCAAGACTAACCTGAAGCTTCTGGGAGACCATGGGCTGGCCAGGAGAGGCGTCCAGAACACAGTGAATGGTGCTGCCGTTGCTATCGTCACTTCTTGTAATCCGCAGAGGTGTGCCGCCGCTGGCCAACGATACAGTGACCGAAGCAGCCGTAAGCAAAGAGTCACACGCTTGGGCATATCGCATATTGGCCGGCCCTACTGACAACAAAGCTAAGGGTACGTCAAATAGCGGAGCTGGCAGGCGGAAACACGACTCACTAGTGAGATTAGGCAGAGATACGGTGGCAGTAAAAGCACAAGCAAGCGAGTCGGTAGCTACCTCGACCGCCAGGCTATCCTTGACAAAAGATGCAGGCTGAGAAAGCGGGACAGCAACCAGACCGCAGCCAAGATCAATAACCGAATACACTGGAACGGCAGCTGCTGCACGCGACCTGGGCAGCCCACTTGCATCAGCAGCCAGCTCAAGCATATCCACACTCCATCTGCACTGCTCATCGTCGGTATCCGGAACCACGACGGCCAGACACGCCGTGGATGCAGCTTCTGGGGAGCCAAAGCGAGCATCCATTTGTGAATGCCATGAGCTGAACGAGGACAGCGAGCATGCCAGCGAAACACGAACAAACAGTCTTTCCGCCGCAGGGGCACACTCGATATCAACAGAGACATTAACCGACGACGCAAGCGTCGGCTGGATAGAAGGCGAGCTGGTGGCTGTGTACGCATCGACCAGACGCTGCATATACGACGCAGTCAATGGAGAGCCTCGGCGCTCAATCGTAACAACCTCGTACATGTCCGGCGCCGTCTGCTCGTCTTGCTGCAACTGCTGGAGCTGTGACTGTAGTGACAACACATTAATGTCCATGTTATCCGAGTCCACTCGCACCCACGCGTCGGCTTCGTTGACTACGCGTATAGCCGCTCTGGTACCGTTTGCAGTAGAGTCGGTGGCTGCAACCAGCGTGACGAGCTTAGTTGGTACTGCAACGTAAAAGCTCTGAGTAAGGACCATGCCGTATAGTGGGATAGCCAGGCTAAGCTCCGACTGAATCGACAGCTCAATGGTCTCTGCAGCAGCCGTGTCTGGCAACTGCACACGCAGACGTGACGTAGAAACATACATCTGAGAGTTTTCAGAGACCAAATCACCGCACGAAAAGCTTGCCTCGCTACCGTCAACCGTGACCAAACGATGGCGCAGAGGCAGACTACGCGACGCTCCAATAGCGCACAGCACCGGCGCAAAGTCCAGTGTAACAGCAGTGTTTCCCGCATGCTTCAGAACAACAGAAGTCAAAAGACACAAACCGTCCGGACGCACGGTAACACACGCATTGACAGACTCGATTGTCGGCGGGACAGCTGGGGGCAAAGACGGCGGCTCAAAGGCCAGCGACTCTGGCGGTGCGCCGACTGCCGGCGACGGCTCAACCGAGTCGATAGTATCGAGGATACCGAACGCCGGCGGATGCTCCGCGAGCCGGTAGTGATCAAACGGCATGGTTTCCTGCGACAGAAGCGGCGACAGCTCCGGCACACGCGGCTGGACAATCGGCGCAGCGTCGTAGACGGGCTGCTGACGCGGCGCCCATGCGACGCTAAGCGTGTCGGCTAGACGGAGCTTGAACGCAAACACTTCGGTGCGCGCAAAGTCGTACTCCGCATGTTCTTTTTCGAAACGCGCCCACACAGAGCGCCGGTCCACGACAGCGTCGCCGATAAGCGGCGGACGGGCGACGTCGAGGCTGAACGAGCCGCGGCGGCCGTACTCGTTGATAAAGCGGCGCAGCTTGCGGTCCAGGACCGATTCATCGTCGCTGGGCTCGGCTTCAGCCGCCGGCTGGCGCCAGGAACTCCGTCCAGAGTCAGCGTCAGAGTCGTCGGTCAACAGCCATCCACCAGGCTCGCTGCGCATGTCATGCGGAGCTTGTTGCAGCATGCCCGTCGGCGACGTCGGGCTGAAGACCGGCAGCGCGGCACGTCCGCTGCGCGCAGCCAACGACGCCGACTGGGCATCCATGACGCGTGCAGCCTGTAGTGCCATTCGCGGCGGCTGCAGCATACGCACGTGGAAGAAGCACGAGGCAGGTAGCTCATCATGTTCTTCGGTGCCAACATCGATAGGCTGCATGCGGTGCGGCAGCCGCACGCGTACGCGGGTGCTAAGCGACCGCGGGATGCCACGCAGCGACGCCGAGCCAGACTCCCACGATAAGGTGTCGGACGAGGGTTGCGTTTCGGAAGAAGCCGGAAGTGAGAACCACACAGTCAAACGGTAGCGCCGCGGCTCGCTCAGCCGTGCTACGAGCACACCGCGCGTACGGTCTGTTTCAAAGCGGCACAGATCCGAGGAAGCAGCCACCTCATCGCGCAGCACGTCGGACGAGGCAATACTCGATGAGCGCCTAAGCGTATTCACCAACCCAAGACCCGTTGTAGCCGGAGCCGGTGCTGGAGCCAGATCAGGCACCGCATCCTGTTCATGCAGACCCGTCGGAGACATCAGCCCCATGGACGAGTGTGGGCGCTCAGGGCTGGTAGCAGCGCGCTGCAGCAAGCCGTTGCGTAGCCTAGCGCCCCTAGCGCCGGCACTCTCGCCCATCGCGCTGGCGGGACGCATGGTGGCAGCATATGCGCCATTACGCTCAGCGCCAAACGACAGCGTACGCCTTGAAGCCTGGTAAGACGGCTGCGGGCCAGTAGCGCGCATCTGCGACTGGATAAGCTCGTTGTACAGCGCCACGCGGTCAGACACACGTGCCTGCGCACGGGCATACGACGCCTGCGTGTGCGTCTCGTAGCGCGCGGCTGCAGAGTCCGGCAGCTCGGCAGAGTGGGCCTGCGGCGGGCTAGGCGTGCTGGGCGCCGGCGGATACGGCGACAGCTGGTCGACGTGGAACAGTGGCGTGGGCCGCGAACGCTGCTGGTGCTGGTGGTGATTTTGAGTCTGGTTTTGGTTTTGATGAAGGTGGTCGCCGCGACGCATCAGCACAGGCGACGCCTGGCTGTCGTTTGTTGGGATGCGACGCAGAGACAGCGTTGGTGTGTCTTCGGGAAGAACCGGCGACAGAACCGGCGAGGCTACAGACTCGGCGTAGTCAACACCACCGACACCACCAGCCACGCCATGCTCGCCAGCCACAACACAAAAGGTGCGCTCAACCAGCGGCCAGGCGTCAGCGTCGTCGCGATAGTGGTGGTAGCTTCTGCTGCGCTGCACCAGATGCGACTCGGCCACAGCCAGCAGATCAACAGTCTGCTCGCCACGGTGCAACACGTGCACCGAAACGTCCATGCGTCCACGCACCCGTGCCCTGTTCATGCTTCGACCCTGCGACACGTGCTGAACTTCGCCCCTGCGCTCTGCTCTCGCCGCATCGAGCTCCGGCGGGACAATTTTGAGATCAACGCGCACGCTGCGCACGAGCACCGGCTGCTTGCCTGAGCTCTGTGCGCCCACAACGCCCGTCTGCGTCGACACCGCGCTGTACACCGACGCTCTCGAATCCGGCCGTCGGCGCTCAGCCAGCGTAGGCGTGTGGTACGCGTCGTCTGCCACCCCATTGCGCCCGGCCAATAGGGGCGAAGGCGGCTGCTCGCTGCGCCACGCATGTACGCCGGTCTCTGACTGCCTTCGGCTGCGCCGCAGCGTGCTGGCGCTTTGTGCTGGCGGCGTGGCGAGCAGCGAAGTCGGCCGTGGTTGCGGCGTAGATAGCCGCGTGGCAGTACTGCGACTCAGCGTTGGTGCCACGCTGCGACTTCCGGCAGCCTGGTACCGTGTTGGTGTGTTGCTGGCGCTCTGCGTCTGTGAGTTGGAACGCGTGCGAGGCAGCATTTTACCAACGGATGGAAATATGCAAACAAGGGAATGAATGTGTAAATTAAAGAAATTAAATAAAAAAGAAGTATTGATGAGTGCAAAGAGTGCGAAAAAAAGAGGAAAGGGAGGAAAGTTGCAGGGAGTGGAGAGGGAGCAGGTAGTACAGGGTGTATGCTATCCTTTTGATATCCTTCATGCTACTGGATGCACAGACTCATTGTTCTGGATCCGAAGGCGCACGCACTTGCTTATCAGCCAAGCCCCATCTGCAATGCTTCCCAGATGCCGATTTGCACGATCTCGCTCCCACCCGCTTTGAGCAAGAACCAAACCTGCTCGGGCACACCAAACGATGCAGTGATCCTTTCAGCTCTTTGTAAATAAAACAACGCTGTGCAATATGCGTGCAAACAGAATGTATCAAGTCTATTTTAAGCGTTGCAGTGCCTGCAAAGCCACAAGAAAAACATACAGGAAAAAACAACAGCAAACAGCAAAAAAAAACACAACAAGGGCTAGTACAGATTGTTATACGGTACACGTGCGCTGGGCGGCACCGTCGGACCGTGCATGCCAGAGTTGTTGCCATGCGTATACCCGTCAAACCGGTCTTCCGAGCGTGGCTTCTCAGCGCCGTACAGCGCCGCCGACGGTGCAAAGTTCGCATGACTGGCGGGCTCAAACGCCGGGTACCCGCCGAGCCCCGAATCCTCATGACGGTCATACGCATGCATGCGCTTTTTGTTGCGCCGCCACAGGAAGAACGCCAGGGCGCCGACGGCCAGCAGAATGACGCCGATGACGATGCCGCCGATGGCCCCGCCGCTCAGCCCGTCGTTGGGCTCCTCGATATCGATGAACTCGATTTGCCCCGCAGAGTTGGTCACCGTGGCTTTGGCCTTTGTTTTGGTCGACGACGTGGTCGTATGCGTGTCTTCGTCGTCCTCGGTTGCGGTGTCGTCGTTTAGCGTCGTTGTGTGCTCGGTTTTGCTGCTGGTGCTTGTGCTGGTCCTGCGAGACGTTGTCGATGTGGTTCTGCTGCTCTGCTGCGCACTGCTGGCGCTGGTAGCTTCGTCGTCACCGTTGACGTCGGTGGCTGAGGGACTCTGGTCGTCGACGCTGCCCTCATTGTCATCTTCGTTGTTGTTGTTATTGTTATTTGTCTGTCTCACACTGCTGCTGTCATTATCACTGGCCGTCGCGGTAGTCTGCTGCTGCTCTTCATCGCCGCCGTCAGCCGTGGTAGTCTCTCTGCTATTGCTATTGCCATTGCCGCCTCTTCTCGTGCTCGTCGACTCGGCCTGTGTGTCATCCACAGGCGGCGTCGTATCTACCAAAGTATCTGTGTCACTGCCGCCACTTCCTGGACGCGTGTTAACATTATTGCCATTCCCGTTGTTATTGCCGTTGCCGTTGCCGTTCCCCTGCTGGGCATGCACAGCTGTGAACAGAGCGAGCAAACCAATAAACAGTATCCGCAACACAGAAGACTTCATTTCAAACAGTTTTATAAAAAGAGGAAGGAAATTAAAATAATTGTAAAAGAGGAGTAGAAGAATTATTTTGCTCTGTTGCTTTCAAGGGTTCAGCAAAAACACAGACCGTTTCTGGAACATGTCAGCTGCTTCGAAAATAGAAAAAAAAACCTTGCTTGCTTGGTCTCTACTGTTTTCCTGTTTTCAACCCGGTCCACCCAATCAGCAACGCCGCAATTGTTTACACTCGCCTGTGACAATCCCCTAAATTAAGTCAGGTTTCTTGAGACAATCTTTGTTTCTTTTTTCTTTCTTATTATGCTTGCAGTCAGAGCTGTTTTAATAAATATTGTTTTGTATATATTTTTCTGCTTATACAAAAAGAAAGTATTAAAACAATTTTTCCTGGTTTATAAACAAAGAAATTGCTTTTTGAAATAGATATTCCTGTTCATCGTTCAATAAAAATTTATGCGTGTTAACACATAAAATTTTTAGTCATTAATAAAGTGCAATTATGTGCTCATATTTAGTTTCAAAGTCACTCATTCTTTATTTTAGTTCACTTAAAATTTTCGCTAAAAAAATTTGTTTTTACATTACTTACATATGTATTTGATTTTTATAAACCTTGACAATGGGTTTCAAATTACATATGGTGCACTAAAGGAGGACTTAACTTTATCATTTTTTAATTACTGGCTTCTGGGTGAAATGCATTACAACTTTTCATATATTGAATTTTATTATAACTATTATGGCAATGATATAATTGATGACCTAGTTACTATATCTATGATAGAGCCAAGTGTTGAACATGATGTCTCAGAGAATCGTGAAGAAATAATTTACATTTGTTTTAGAGTAGTCATGTGTAAACAGCGTTGCACTATTACAGTTAAAGATTTTTGTAGGAAAATATTTTATACTTATGATGTTTTAAATCCTAAGACTAGTCTAGGTTATTTAGAACTGTGTATGAGAGGTAATAACACAATTGATGACAATTGTTTAATACATTTTTTTTCAAAAACCTGATATAACCACCCAACTAAATATTTACATCTCAATTGATGATCTTGGTAAAAAATTCTTCAAGAAAAATGAATATAATAATGTGTATGTCAAATATTAGCAGTTAAAAACCCATACCATTTGGAAGAAGCACAGACTGAATTTTTTTAATTTCTTGAGAAACTGTACGACAGTTAACTAATCAATGATTTGCCAGCCAAAAGATAAAAAAAAACGAATAATAAAATTGTTGTTTCTTTTGCTACCAGCTTGTTGCTTGGTGAGCAAACAGGTTCATTCCTCGTTTCCCCACCCGGGTAGTTATGCTCACGCAGAGCACCACTGGGCGTGCTGTATAACGGACGCTCTTGCTGCGGGAATCGCCCTCCGCTTCCTGTAGGGGTCGGTGTGGCCTCCACCTCGGCGTAATACTGCTCCACCTGCCTCACCACCATCAGGTCTCTGAGAAGGGCGCAAATATCATCCATACGCCTCTCCATCTTCGCCATATGCTCGTCTTCCTGCCTCGACACCTCGCTCTTCACAACCGCGACTCCAGGCTTCCCGGCAGCGCCTTCCGTCCGAGTGCGTGTCTCCTTCGGCGCGACAGGAGGCTCCATGGCTTGTCCCGTGCTGCCCATCGGTCGGTTCGTTGGCCCGGTCGCCCTGTCTCCTTCACGGTTCTGCGGCTGCGACATACTGTTGTTTTTGGGTTTTGTGCTTTTTTCTACTGGTTTTGGGTTTAAAAAGATTTTGTTATTTAAGGGAAAGGTATCCTGTAAGAGTACGTAGACCGTTAAAACCCCCGAAGACTGTTAAGAAAATGAAAGAAACTAATAAGAATAGGGAATAGAGGGGGGAGCTTCACTAGGCTCGCCCGAGCACGGCACTAATATGTCGCCGAGTAGACACACAACTGTTGTTTTAATTAGTCAGTATTTGCTAACGAGTGCGGGGAAGCGCTGACTAAGTGTTTCTGAGGGAAAAGCTGATGATCACGATACATGATAAGGTTCACTCCAATTTCATCCCAGAGGAGGCTGCCCTCACGTCTATATAGGTCTCCCAATCCTTGCCGGCTAGCGCCCCTCCTATGTTAGTACCTTTTCCCCTCACAGCTCCCACGCCACCTGCTCCATTGTTGTCAGGTATAGTGCATCGGATCCCTTGCCAAGCCTTACCCAGATCGTCCGCCACTGCATTATGGCTCACAACCGCGACCACCCGACAAGCTGAACGCTCGTCAAAATTGTCTAACAGTTTACATCTAAGACAAGTCTAACTGTATGGATAGTCTACCCTTACAGCAGTGTGTCTAGTTAATGTTTTTTGGCTGAACTTTAGAATAGGTAACCCCTATTTCATATGACTATTTTGTTAAACAATGGAACTACTCCCAAGTGCTCATTTAAAATTTTCGTACTACAGGTGTTTTGTAATTATATAATTGTCAAGTTCAACTGTAAATATCCGTGTTCTATTTAATTAATTTGTATATAATTTAGTTAAATTAAGAATACTCACTTTGGTTTGCAGCCGAAGGGCAAAAAATATTTTTTTATTATCATAAGCCCCCAAAAAAATTACGCCAAATGAGAGCCCGTTTATTCTAAATAAAATCCTTTATACACTTTTTGTAAATTATTGAGTTGTTTTATTAAAAAATATTTTTATATTGTGAAAATATTTAATTTTGTTTTTTTAAAAAAAATACATTATGTTTAAAATATTAAAAGACTATTATACAATTAAAAATAAAAAAATAAAATATATTAAAAACATTATATAAAAAAATTGAAATAAATTAAAAACATTTTATAATAAAAATATAACAACCTTTATACAAAAAATAATTTATTTTTAAAAATTCTACAATAGAATTTATTTTTTTGTCTTACAAAACATTTTAAAGGTAAGAAACTACAAATATATATATATATATATATTTGAAAATATTTTTATATTTTTTTAAATATATTCATTGAATTAATATAACAATAAAATTTTTATAAATTTATAAATATTTGTTTTATTGTAATCATTTTAAATATCATTTTTGGAATGAGTAAGTTGTCTGATAAAATGTGTGCGTATTTAGATAATCTCCATAAAGAAATGCGCAATACAGAACTTAATTTACCGTATTGTGCTTTTGTCGGAAAAGCGTTTTCTGAGAACATTAGTTTTAATATTATTTATATATATATGATCAAAAACAATATTGACAAGAAAGATATAATTGAGATTATATCACAAGTTGGAATAAATAAAGACAGAGTATATATTCAATTAGCAGAGGAAAAATGTAATTATGCCGATATGCGCACATACAAGGAAGTTATTGAAAAGGTTTTCACACATTATACAAATGGCGAAATTACTGCTTCAACGGCAAAATTTATGTTACATCGAAAAGCTATTGAACAGAATGACGGTACTATTTCTAAAAAGTTTTTAGATGAATTAAAACAAAATAATATAGATTTTATAGATTTCGGATTATTATATACGCAATTGACATTATGTGAATATGATTTTGTTAATACATATAATCAATTAAATAAATCTTTTAATTTTGAAGATGTTTGCTACTTTTTATATTGGACATTTGAATGTAAAAAAAAACACTTAAATTGCTACTTGGCATAGTTACCATATATGACATTTTTTCTTCTATGATCAAATACGACTATGGTTATAAAGATTTAAAAGAAATTATATTAGAAGATAATTTAAAATGCAATTTAGATGAATTAAAACGAGACTCTAACATTTCCGAAAACAAAGATAGTCCAAATATTTCTAAACTGATAAATTATTTTACGTTGCATACTCCAGATTTGTTTCACTAACATTTTTGTTCTTTCATAGATATTATAACCTGTGTTTGTTAGCAAATTGTTTTTTATACCGTGATAACTTGCAGCCTATTAATTTTTGACTTTTATTTTAAGTGAGTAATACAGTAACAGAAAATGTGTCTGTGTCTTATAAGTTTTGTATTTAAAGAATAATATTTTAGCAAGTTGATTACGTCAAATAAAAAAATGTTTTATTAGAAACCATTGTAATGGCAAACGACAGGGTTGGCAATAAGTTTGAGGAATTTCACTTTTTTGAATAACAATATTTCAAATTTCTTATTAATAAAACTACTACAAATTTCTAGCAATTATTTGGTATAACTTACTTACACAATTTTTATTAACTTTTTTAAAAAATTATTTTTTAAGAATTGATAATATTATTTTAATAAATATAAATATGCAATCATAAAATTAAAAAATATTAAAATATAATTAATAAACTTTAATTTGAGCAGCAACAAAAAAATTTTTTTAAAACATTTAATAGTTTAACACAACATACAACATATAACACACTTTATAAATATGCATTTTTTGTACATTTGCTAGTACAGAAGCCACAATATTTTATATTAAGGTTTTTTTTTTAAATTTGGGCAGTTACTCAATAAAAATTAGGATCTTTGTTAAAACATTAAAAAATCAATACTTAATAAAAACATAACAACATGCACTCAAAATGTAGCACGTATGCTCTACTGTTAGATAAAACAAATAGTAATTTTTTGAGTAAAAGATTTAGCCGCAGTAGACAAAAGAATAGTTTTATTCTCCATTAACTTAATATTAAAATCAGTAAATATGAAGTTAGTTTTTTATTTTCTACACTAAATAACAATATAAATTTACTAAAATTTAAATTAAAGTAATGTACACGTTGAGTTTGCATTGCGCAAAATTAAAGTAAATTTAAGTCGTAAACGCGGTCTGTGCAAAATAAAGTTTGTCAATTTTAACAATCAAATAAGTCTGAAAACTCCGATTGCAATTGTCTTCAGTCCAGCAAGTTAAACATTTGTTTAAGCTAAGTAATAAAAATCTATGACCTTGATGTTAAAAATAGTTAAAAATGAATTGAGACATTTAATCGTTTATGTGTTGTTTCTCTGAACTTTTTGCCACCTCTGTAGTCTGCTTCAATTCAATCTTGAAATAAATTATAAATTTTTATCAAGACTTGTCAATGTCACCTAATATTTTTTAATATTTAAGAAAATCTTTAATTAAAAGAGCTACCTATTTATTGTATAATGGCAAATAGAACCCAGAGCCACGTCGACTGCTACTACATGTTTCCAATCAACGTCTGGAAGACTTTTCCTAAAAAAACTTTCACTTTCTATATGTGGAGAATAAAATGCCACATTTCTGGCAACGCTGTCTTCTCTCTACTATTAAAATTTAAATTTTTATTGTTTGAAACCATGGAGTTACATTTTATTAATTTGGATACTGGGAAGGAGTACACGTATGAAGGCACTGTTACCGAATCACAAACACTGTGCGACTGTGAGTGGTTTTTAGGAACAAATTTGTGACGTTTGTTTTAATCACTTTCTATGATCATTTGGAGGATAGGAGTTGTATTAGCGTTGACACAAAGTTTGGAGATATGGAGCTAATTGACGATGATAATGGCAACCATGTTCTTTACATTGCGTTTACTATTCATGTAGAGAGTAATGGTGTTTTGTATGAAGCACAGCTTTTGGATGAAGATGAGGATCTATAAGTAACGAAATAACCATTTATAAAAACAAGTGTCCTATGTTTGAAGTGAGTAGGAAAAACCGGCACACATATACAGCAATGTGTAAAAAATAGATGAGTGTTGGATAGTCTGTTTACTAGGGTTTGTATTGACTTTACGTTGCAAGCAGATAGCGCTCACAACCGTTCGTTAAACTTTAGTCAATGGTCGTCTTGTCTGCTGAAAAATAGTCGAAGAGCGGGAATTTAAGCCAGCGGATTTCGGAGAATGCATAAATGCACGTTGGTAGGTACACCGCCAGTGACGTATTAAATCCGCCTCCTCTATTTTATTCATCGTCATCAATGGCTAGAACCTTTTTGATATGTTCTAGTATAAAATGCGTTGACTGTTTGCCAATTACACACTCTTTTCTCTCATAAACTTTCTATTACTAGAATATACTACTCTACACACAATGACAACGATATCTCAAAACACATCAAAACCAATCGAAATCAACTCGACAAAGTACTTTGTGTATTGCGGGATCGGCGGAATACTTGCCTGCGGCACAACGCACTTTGGGATGACGCCGATAGATATGCTCAAGTGCCGGATGCAGGTGGATCCAAGGGCGTACAGGGGCATCTTTGACGGGATCCGCAAGGTTACAAGCACCAAGGGTCTGCACGGGCTGTATCTCGGCGGTACAGCGACGTTTATTGGATACTCGCTGCAGGGAATGGGCAAGTACGGCTTCTACGAGTACTTCAAGTACGCTTACGGCCAGGCGGTGGGCAGCGACAGGGCGCAGAAACA
>JANBSE010000298.1:0-12558 GCA_027578475.1 Coemansia sp. RSA 2607
TTTTACTTTGCAGACGCACTCTTTCTCTTTTCTTTCTTTCTACTCTACAACCTTATTGCGAACAACAACAACAAAAAACAACAACACATACAACTTTCGTACAGATGATTGATTCAGTCAGGCGCTCGAGCAACCGCAGGTCGAACGAGGCAGCGGCCGTGCGCAGCGTGCATAGTAATATCAGCAGGCGGTCGAGTGTGCAGAACAGCGACGCCGACCGCAGCAGCAGGAGGTACTCGGTGATTGCCTTGTACTCTATCGTAGCCGAGCGCGACGAGGAGGTATCCGACGAGCTTTCTGAAGGTAAGGACGGTTCATGAACAAAACATTCTTTCGACTTTTTCCTTGTTGTTGTGGTTTTTTTTTACACCGTGGTGTATATTTTTGTTCCAGATACTTGCCGTGACAGCCGGTTGACTGAGCTATTTGCTCCCGCTGGCTTGTTGCCGGTGTGGACTGGGTTCTATTGTCTTGCCAACCGTCTTCTGATGTTTGCTCTTCAGACGACAATTGCCTCTCTCTCTTCTCTTGTTTCTTGCTTTCTTTCTTGACGCATTCACTCCCTCAATGCCCTCATGTCCCTCTCTTTTGTGCTGCCTATGCAAGCCTATATCTTTTTTTATCTGGACATTTCTAGTCTTGTTGTTGTATCCCGGTTTTTCTTTTTGTTGTTTGGTTGGGGCCCGTCGACGCAATTTCTCCAAAAGAAACGTCGCTTATCCCTTTTACACAACATGTACATATTTACACCCCCTCATCTTGGCGCGCATCTTGATTTATGATTTCTTCCATGCCATCTTGGAAGTATCGAATGGCAAGAGGGGAGAGAAGGGGAAAAAAGCAAAAGTATCCTATTGCTCGCTTATGCCGGCTACAAAGGGAAAGGAACAGCAGCACAACGAGCAACAAGATACTTTGCCGGGATTTGCTATTAGGGATTGCCCACTTCCAAAATACGCTCTGTACATAAAGAGACTGAGCGTCGATTACAATAAATCCGACATTCCGCGTCTTATTGCCCAATTCACAACAACAAAAAAACAACACGACGCATGTTGGTGTGGTTTTCTGACTCGCCCTTTTGTGCATTTTTGTATACATGCTGATCATGTGCACATGCTTGTGTGTCCTGTCCTGGAACAACAAGCAACAGTGCATACCAAACGTGACATCACAAACACGCACTCTAATTTTATTTTGATAAATCGTGCATGTAGCCCAGCGGAAACTGCGTGAACTCAAGGGTCAAATCTCGGCACAATCGAAAAAGAACTTTTTACTCGAGCGAGATGTACGCTACCTCGACAGCAGAATCGCTCTGCTTATCCAGAACCGCATGGCAGCCGACGAGGTAAAGGAGCTGTCGTCGCACCTCGAAGACGTGAGCCAGGGGAGCAACGACTACTACCCAGACAACGACCACATGCAGCTTTACGGTAACCTGTTTTTCCTGCTGCAGACCGAGCCACGCCACATTGCCACGCTCACGCGTCTTGTGACACTGAGTGAAATTGACACGCTGCTGCAGACAGTCATGTTTACGCTCTACGGCAACCAATACGAGTCACGCGAGGAGCATCTCTTGCTGACAATGTTCCAGCTGGTCCTGGCAGCGCAGTTTGAGACCACACACGAGTTTTCCAACCTGCTGCGGCAGAACACACCCGTATCACGCATGATGAACACGTACACTAGCCGCGGACCTGGACAAGTGTACCTGAAAAACGTGATTTCGGAGGAGATTGTGCGGGTAATTGAGAACCGTGATCTTAATCTCGAGATCAACCCGCTCAAGGTGTACGAGGAGCTTCGCCAGGAGCGCGAGGACCGCGGGCTGCCGACCGACGAGTTTCCACAGGGTGTGACGACCGAGGAGGCGACCAACAATGCGCTGGTACGTGCAGCTGTGCAGCCCCGGATGGACGAGCTGACGCGTATTGCCAACCGCTTCCTGGACACAATTATTGAGCATATCGAGGACACGCCGTACGGGATCAGGTGGATCTGCAAGCAGATCCGGTCTCTTACAAAGCGGCGGTACCCTGAGGCACCAGCGTCGGCTGTGTGCTCGCTCATCGGCGGGTTCTTCTTTTTGCGGTACATTAACCCGGCAATTGTTACTCCACAGGCACACATGCTTATTGAGAACGCGCCTACAGTGCATCCCCGGCGCGTTTTAACACTGGTAGCCAAACTGCTACAGAACCTGGCCAACAAGCCGACGTACTCGAAGGAAAAATACATGGAGGAGCTGACGCCGTTTGTCGAAGACAACAGGGCACGCATCAACAAGTTCCTTAACGATCTGTGCGAAGTGTCAGACTTTTACGAGAACATGGAGATGGACCAGTACGTGGCGCTGACCAAGCACAACATCTCGCTGAATATTTCGCTCAATGAGCTGTACAACACGCATGCGCTTCTGCGGCAGCACATGCACGTGCTGGCGCCAGCACCGGACTCGCACCTGCGTGTCTTGGTGGATGAGCTGGGCGACGCACCGCCTCTGGTGCCGCGCAATCTAAATGCGACAATGGAGCTGCCGCTGTTCAGCAAATGGGAAACGCCGATTCTGTCGGACCTGTCGACACTGGCGCAGGACAACGCTCTGACGCAGCACGACATTATGTATGTTGAGACAAAGTCGATTCTGGTGCAGATTATTCGCAGCATGCCGCATCTAAAGTACAACCGGTATAGACCCGAGAGCAACGCGGCTGCGAAATTGGACCTGCTCTATGTGGCCGAGCAGGCGGCAAAGTCCAAGGATTTGGTTCTGGTGCACAAGGGCATCAAGGTGCGCGAGATGCTGGTTGAGCTGGAGAATAGCGGTGCTATTGATCGCAACGACGGGTACCGGTACCTTACCGAAGAGATTCTGCATGAGCTGGCGCACCTGGGCAGCCTGCGCGACAAGGTTGAAGACGAGTACCGTGGGCTGACTTCGGTGTACCAGACAATCTGTGACTACAACGGTTACCTGTCGTCGCAGATCGAAACGTACAAGGCCTATCTGAGCAACGTGCGCATGCAATCGGCGACGCCCAAGAACCAGCGCAAGAAGAACATACCTGTGGGCGTTACTGTGGTGGACAACCGGCCGTTGCAGAGCCGGCGTCAGCACTTGCAGCACAAGGAGAAGCCTAGTGCCGTGTACGAGTACCGGCTGGACGCGCTCGAGCGGCTGGGCGTCGTTTTCCGGTCGAATATTCCCGAGAACCGCCAGGACAAGGTGTACTTTACGTTCAGCAGCCCGGCGGCAGCGTCGTACGTCATTCGCCTGTTTTACAAGGGCCGCGAGAAGCCAGTGGTCAACATGGATCTTTTGCTAGAAGATCTGCTTGAGCGCAAGCACAACCGCGTTGAGATCCTTGATCTTGAGTACGTGCATCTGAGCGTAATCAAGCTACTTGAATTTCTTGAGCGCAAGTTTAGCCGATAAGGCACCTAATTACCCTCTTTTTTTTCCTCACGTATGTTCTCTTCCTTCTCCTCCTATTCTTATTTTACCAAACTAATTAACTAATTTCGTTGTTTTACTTTTCGGTATATATCTAATGTTCGTTCTTGGTCTGGTACGGTGCACCCTGGCGACGAGCGTATCGCGCAGACACATTTCATCGTTCCACATTGACAATTCGGCTCGCGGCAAGTTGCAACCCTACTTGGGTGCCATCAAGGCCGTCAGCCTGGTGGCCGGTCTAGTGACTGTCAGCATCACTGGTCTGTACTTGGCGACCAACCACCACCTGGACATCACATACCCTGTGCCTGCGACCATCCGGCGCAAAGAAACGCGCCGGCTGCTGCGCGGAGCCTCTCTGCGCGAGCATATTGCACCAAACCCACAGGTTGCCTACATGTTCTTGTTGCGTGCGCTCGAGCAGATCTATGCCGACGGCGAGCTGGCCGAGGACACACCCGAGGTGCAAGCCATCATCGTGCGCCTGGCAACGGCTGCGTCGCTTATGGGCGAGAAAGCGCCGGCGCAGGCTATGCTTGAGAGTGCCTGGCCACATGCTGTGCGTAGCGGCGATGCAGAGCGTATCTGCACGGTTGCAGAGGTCTTGGGTCCGCTTTTGCGCGAAGCCAGAAGCTTCGATCGGGCGCTTGAAGTGTACGGCGAGGCGCTGCGAGCCGGTCGACAGATGGACGAGGCAAACTCGGGCGACGCAGAAAAGCAGGACGCCATACGAGCTCGCGTGGCAGGGCTTGTGGCGTCGTTGGGAGAGACGTTTGCGCTAAAGGGCGAGAGAGACAATGCGCGCTTGGTTCTTGAGGGTCTGCTCGAGGAGATTAGGGAGCGGGGCGAGGGCAAGCAGGTGGATCAGTGGACGTGTCTGGATGCCGTTGTGATGCTTGATCTGGCCCAGGTGGCTAAGGATGCGCGGGAAGCCAGAGCGTGGGCCAATTCGGCGCTTGAGCGAGCCCAGCGTAACGCCGGCGTTAAGGCGTGCGACAACTGCCACGTGCACGGCGTTTTCCAGCTGGGCCAGCTTCTGGCTGCAGACGGCGACATGGAGGGCGCCCTGCGTATGTACAAGAGTGCGCTGGAGCTTGGGCGGCGCACAGGCACGGGTAATATTGAGCGGATCAAGGAATCTATTCAACAAGTGCGGCCAGAATAAGTGAACATGTGTCTATTCTAGTCTGCAAATATGCTCATGTCAGCTATTTTAAAGGTCTTGATGGTGGCTTCAAACTTTTCCAGCGTAGTGTCGCTTGGAGGGTTGTTGAGCGTAATTAGCACGTCGGCGGTCTTTGAGGGAACTCGCAGCAGCGCCATCAGCACCGTGGCATTTTCAGCTTGTTTCTCGTTGAACTTTGCGGCTGCCTGGGATGCAGAAAGGATGGCCGCGTCGGCCACATGCTCAATATCGTCAACATTGACTGTTCTTTTGTCTGTGACCTGGACTTTGGCCTCGTTGATGTCGCTAACGTCGGCAAAGTGGTACACCAAGGCGTCTTGGCACTCTTTTTTATCCACGCCATCGAGAATCTCGACAATCAAGCTGAGATTGGTCGTTTTGTGTGCGAATACCTCCTGATGGTCGGGAACCTGTCTCAAATTGCTGACATCGACAAGGTTATTCTCGTCGGGAAATACCAGTGTCATTGCACCTCCAAATAGACTTAGCATTTTTTTTTACTTTTTTCTTTAAAAGAACGTGCTCAATAAGAAAGTAAATGTGTTCAAACATTACACATCCAATATTATAAAAATCACAATGTAAGTCGCACCGTTTTATTGTGGGTTTGTGTATAAGGGACACACACGGTATAAGAGACACACGTGGCGGATGTGAATGACGTTCCTGCTTTCTTTCTACGCAATTTTTGTTCTTTTTCCTCTTGGTTCTTTAAATTTTTTTGTACTTTTTGTTCGCGACGTTGTTTAATTACTCCTGCATATTCTTTTATTTAAATCTTCTTGCAAATGACCCGCCTGTTCGTCTGGAACTGCAACCTGCCGCGCATTCCGTCCGCATGGCGCGAACGCGTACATGACATTGGAACATATGCCTCCGGCGCTCTCGTACGTTACACGCACTCATTTCATTCTTAATTATGCGTCTTTTTCTTCAATTTCCCTTTCAACAACTAATGTCATTACATTGCCTTTTATTTCGCTCACACAAATATAGTTTACGCTCGGCTGGTGGTTCTTTATCGACGGCCTCGTGCTTGCACGCACCACAGAGTCGCCAGTGCATATGGGCTTTGAGGACTGGCTTCCCGGAATCCTGTGCACCCTGGGCATGATAATTACCAACTCGATTGACTTGCAGCTTTTGCGCGACTCTGACGGCTTTGGTTACGCGTCGTCTTCGCTTGCCGGAAAGGCCAAACTGACGCTGTTTATCGGCATAGCGCTCCTGGCTGGCGGCGTCGCTGGGTCAATCACCATTCTGGCTATCAAGTATATTGTTCCTGAGGTCGAGCCCCAGGTGCTCTACATTGGGTTCACTAATGTTATTCAAACCATGTCGGTGCTCTTGGCATCCGTTATATTGTGGTTTGTGCACAATTCCGAGCACGACAACCAGTACAATTTCGTTCTCAACTAGATACAATTATAATTGTATAAACTCGGGACCAACTCGAAGCCTGTTGTATAAAGGTCACCCGTTATAAACCCGAATAAATTACTTTTCTTCTCTTCTGGTTGATACCCAACTTTGCAAGTTTTATTCATTCATTTTTTTTAAAATATGTTTAGATTCGACTCTCTTCCGCTTCTTGTAAAGCGCAGGATAATTGGTATTGCTGCTAAATGTGCTATGAGACCGGTCGAAAAACACATCCTTCTTTCCGTAAATCGTCAGTGGCGGGAGATTTCCATGGCTGTTATCTTCAAGATTGTGATACTTCAAAGCCCAGATGCAGAGGCATATACAACGCTTCCATACAGTTATAGACCATTCACTCGTGAGATTCTGTATGGAGAATCTGTTCTTGAGGCAGTTCCAATGCCAGTTATACCCCTGGCAATACTCGCCAATGCTATCAAATATGTCAAAGTTCTTGTTATCAATTTTGGTAACCCCAGACAGTACCGTCAAGTCATAGATTCCCTGCCTAATATGCTCGGCTATGGAAAGCATTGCTGGCGTTCCGTATGTTCTCTATGTTTTTTTGACACACAAGTAGATAATATGCCTCAGGCCGCTAGCACATTTACCTTGAATCAAATAACTGACAACCTTACTCGGTTTAACGGTGTAGAGAATGCTGTCTATGACCTATTTCCGAATGTGCGCAATATTGATATTTCTCTATGCAAAGTTTCCAGCCAGGCATCTGTTTTTGCTAGTCTGGTTTTTGGAAGATATCTCAGCCAGCTTCAAGTGTTAGGCGGCAACGTTGCAGCCTCAGTACCAAAACTCAATGTTGATTTGGTTTTGGCTAAAGTTTCTTTTGTTTTTAATCCCCTCGTCGGATATATCTTTACAAAGATGAATATCTATAGACTACTTTCGCTTGAAATTCACGAAATAGCATCTAGTTTCACCTGGTCAGATTTTGCACGAAATGGCTCCGATTCCGTATGCTTCTACAACCTGACTTTTTTGCGTATGGTCTTTTCAACCTTGGAAATCTTTAACGTTGCTGAGCATGGTGATTATAAAAACACCCATGTATTTTTTCCAAGAATCAAAACTCTAATTGTAAACAAATGTTGGGATGCGTACATTGGGCTATTTGAAAACATGGCATTTTCAAACACTCTTAGAATGATTCATGTCTACGATTCAATCGATATTCTTGTCTATATTGGATCTGCCATTAATTTTAGGTCTCTCAACCATATCTACATTTACGAGAATCGCAATATACTAGAAAATACTCTTTATGAGGTTTCAAACAACTTTTTCGGAAGGTCCTCTGCTTACATGCAGTCTGCGCTTGACATTTCCAATATCCAGTATAATCTAGCACTTGGGTCAATCGAATGGCTTGTCTTGAAAAAACTGAGCTTGAACAGCATGCATTTTGTTGACCTTGTCGGTCTTATTTCGCAGTCACCCAGTCTTAAAGTCATTTATGCAAGGCTTATAACATTTTCACCCACGACGCCCAGTGGGCACAATTTTGATCCATTTGTGTACGTCCATACGACGCCTATAACCACTATTAGCACCGAAATGAAAGTTTTGAACATTCGGAAGCTTCCTATTGACACACATGCACGCGTCGCTGTAATGTGTCTCCAGCATCTGACCAAAAGACTGCCAAATGTAAAGATCATTGGATTTGGCGATAATGCAAATATAAACACTGGCGACTGAAACTTTACCAAAGCACAGTTTTTTTTTCAACAGGTTAACGAATAACAGAATAAAAAAGATTTACAATTCCAAACAAGGAAATCTTACACGGAAACATTAAGGATTTTTCTTGGCCTCCGAAATCCCGGTACCCCAACATGCCCGATTGGATTTTTTTTCAAAAAAAATTCTCCAAAAAAACTTCAAAAAGAGAATTCAGACTCTTGCGAGTTTAGAGCCGAATGCGGGGGTCGAACCCGCAACCTTGAGATTAAGAGTCTCACGCTCTACCGATTGAGCTAACCCGGCCAGACTTATCTAACTTCCTGCTTCTAAAATACACATTTTTAACGTAAAACATAATCCTACGGCAATAAAAATAAACATTAAATGCGCGATTTTTTATTGAAACGAATGTCTTGTTGTATTAAACTACTAAAAACAGCTATAAACCTGTTCTTCTTATATTATTACATATTTTTATTAAAAATAAAGTGCGTGTATGTTATCCAAATTAATGTTTTACATCAAAAACAATTTTATTTAAAATTTTGATTGAATATCCCCATTTGCTAGCCCATCACATCTTTGTCAAACTATTCTGAACCAAGTCGATTATTTTAATTTAAAAGTTTACGTAAAAAGATTAAACAAACATAAAACTATCCGGCAATACTTTCAACACCGCTTTCATCCTCGAAACTCTTAAAATTCGAGTTTCCGTCGACCTCGTCCATACTATCAATTTCCAAGATTTCACTGCTTTCTTCGGCAGAACTGCTCATATCATTGCTTTCGGCATAAACAATGTTCTTGTCAAGCTCCGAGTTCCAATCATTGACAAATTCAATAATCTCGCTGCTATCCATGGAGTTGTCACTTATTAGCTCGTTCAAGACCGACTGTATGTAAGAAAAGAATCCGACATTGACTGTTACAATGTTAATGTCGTCATTGTTACCATCTTCTTCGAGAGAGCCAAACTCGCTGGACTGATCTTTAGCAGACTTGATTGAGCCGTCGATGTCTAGATCCAAGGTACCTAACTCGGTGGTTTGAATATCCACAGGTGCGGCGCCGCCATGCAACACCAAGAGCGATAAACCAATTGTAAATGTAGAAAAAGTAATGAGTTTCATTGTAGGTGCTATTATGTTAAAAAGTTTTTAGATTTCTGCCGTATTCTGATCCGCCCTGGTACAATTTATATATGTCTTTCCATACTATCCTTTAAATCAACTTTTAAATGGTCAAGTCTAAATTTAGACAGCAAAAAAATTAGACAATATAGTCGGTATTTTTTCGTGTGCATGCAGTGTGTATGGCAAAATAATTCATTTTTATAAATAGAAATTTAACAAAAAAATCAGCGTCTACTGTTTACATGCCTCCAGACATCGTCGTTTTATTCTAATTTCTCAATTTTAATTCAAGCAAACAAATAAAATAATTATTCATTTCTTACATAGCTAAGCGGGACTTCTCCCTGGCGTCCGTTAAGCTTGCCAATTAGCCATCCTTGGTCTACGTCGCGAGAAACAACCTGTATTCTGTCACCCACAGCGCACGAAAGCTCATTTTCAGTACGAGCTGTAAAGTCGTACAATGCAATCACATGCTCTGATTCACTGGTTAAAACATCGACATCAGAAATATCGCTGCTTTCTTCGCTCAATGGATTATCTGCGGTGGATTGCAACTGCTTGAGCTGTTGCAGCTGGAACTGCAGCTGATTGTGAAAAGCAGCCGATGGTGCGCCGATAGAGCTGCGCGGTGTTTGATTGACCAAGTTTTCCCCATTGAGATTGATATTCAACGCTGGAATCCAACCCTGGTCTTGAATCACGCTGTTTCTGCTGTTGTGACCAAATGTTGACGATGGTGCAATGTTGTTTGGCCGAGAATATGGCAACATATCGGTTTGTTTTAAGCCGAGAGCTGAAATGGGCATGTCGGATATCATGCTTGTGACAGCAGTGGAGATTGGACTAAACGCTGACTGTTGGTTGGGCACGACTTTTAGGGTATGCTGGCCAGTCAATGCTCTGGATACAGATGGCTCATCGTAAAAATGCTGCTGGGTTGGAGCTGGGACGCTTGTGTGCACAACCCTTTGTTGCGGGCTGTAGCTGTTGTCAGTGTCAATCAGCGAAAGTGAGCTCTGTTCCGAGTTCCACGGGATCTCGCGTTTCCGCTCCCTCAGCTTGCGCTGTCGCTGCTCCTCCTTCTTTTGCTGCAAGTAATCAAACTGCCTCTTTGACTCTTCAAGCCATTTTCGTTCCTGCTCAATCTGCTTTTGCTGCTCTAGTCGCAAAATCTCGTTCTGCTTTTTCCACTCCAGCTCCTGAAGCTCTCTCTGACGCTGCTGTTCTTCCTGCCAGCGTTGCGCTTCTTGTTGACGCCAGAGCTCGTGTTTTTTGACGTATTCTTCGTGCTGGCGCTTGTACTCTTCCTCCATCCGCTGATGCTCAGCTCTTCTTTGGTTTTCAAGCTCTTCGAAACTAGGTCCCTGAGGCTGTGGCTGTGGCTGCGGCTGCATAGGCATTGGCATTGGCATTGTCTTAGTTGCTGGTGTTGCTTCAAATTCTGGTTCGGAAGTATCCTCGTCAACAGGGTCAGAATTTACAGCATGCTTGGGCATTGGCATAGCCATCTTTGTTCCGAATCCGCCTCCAAACATTGAGCTCGCACCAGTTTCCTTGTCACTATCGTCGTTTTGGCCGCTGTTGCCGCCATTTCGAATTCCCGCCAACACACGTGCTCTTACTGCCGGATCTGGACCTTCGTCAGAGTCAGAACTGTCATCCGGATTAGATTTCTTTCTAATCTGAGATAGCAGCAGATTCCTTGATGATGAAGGTTTGTCATCTTCGTCACTTTTATCTACTTTTTTGTTTCTGATCTGAGATAGCAACATGTTTCTTGATGAAGACGAATTGTCATCTTCGTCATTTTGATCTGCTTTTTTGTTTCTAATCTGCGATAGCAGCAGGTTCCTCGATGATGAAGACTTGTCAGCTTCGTCGTTTTGATCCATCCCGTTCTTTAGTATTGATCTTGGAACCGGCCCACCAAATACAGGGTTTGATTTGGGAACTTCCTCTGGCTCATCTTCGTCAACCATAATTCGCACTTTTGGCTTCACATTATCGGGTTCGTCTTCATCCTCATCTGATTCGCTATCTTCACTCGCAGATTCAGGCTCAGAAGCGGGCTCCGGAGCAGATGCAGGTTCAGGAGCATCTGTATACGCAGCAGCTTCTGCCTCTCTTGGCTTGTCTACGTCTATATCCAAGTCTTTGATATTGCCTCTTTCGTTTAGTCCTCCGCGTCGCTTTCTAAATATTGACATGAATCCCGTCTTGGGGTTAAGATCGCGACCAGGGCAGTTGGGCAAAACCTTAATCTGGCAGGCAGTGTGGCAAAGATACTCGCACTCGCCGCATTTAAATGCCTTTCGATTCAGACCACCAATGCTTTCATTGCAGTAGTCGCAGGTCTTTGAAAAAGTTACAGAGGTTGCATTAAAATCGTGCGGATTTCCAGGATCGACATGGCCAATCTGCTTCTCAACGGCTGCTGCCATGGCCTCGTGCTGGACAATCTCAAACTCAACCACAATTTCCTTGCGCACGGCGCTGGCTGCCAGAGCAAGTCTACGCTCGTCGTTCAGTTCGACGTTGGCATACTTTTCAGCATCTTTTTGCTTGTCTCTTTCAGCATCAAATTCTGCACGGGCAATCTCGCGCTTTGCCTGCAGACACAAATTCTTCAGCACAGCCTGACTTTCGCCATCCAGCGCCATCCGGTCGGAATCGCCGGTTTCAGGATCAATGATAATCTCAAAATCTGGCGGATCCACCCAGTGGCTTTTGCCCGAGCTTATGCGCTTCTTGATAAAGTACGATGCTTCCTTCTCTGTCTCGATTCTCTTTGAAATACCAATTGACTGCGCAACGTTTTCAGTCATATCCTTAATCATTGACTCTTGCAGCACAAATATATCTTCAAGCATCTGCTTGACAACTACAGTGCGCTGGTTGTCAGAAATCTGCAATGTGTCCATTAGACGTAAAGTAAACTTGTGGTGAATGTCGTTTTTGACTCTGTTGGCCACAGCAACCTGCAGAATGTACTCATTTTTGGCCTGGTTGCGGGCTGCAATATTTTTGCCAGTCTTGCGACGAAACTTGTTTTTGTCAGTATCGGTTTCTGCCCGCTCCAGTTTTTGCTTTGAAGTAGCTAGGTTCTTGCTGCTAGTGTCGTAGTGCTTTTTTGCCCGGTCTCTCTTGTCATATACGTTGTTGCGCTCAGCCAGCATCCAGTTGTAAAAATCCTCTCCTCGATTGCGCATTTTTTCTAGAGTGTTCAAGGCGGCTGTCATTTTATCCAAAACTGCGGTCTCTTGCGCAGTCGCCAACTTCAAGTGCATACGACCTTGCTCTTCAATGTTAAGCGACAGCTTGTATGCAGATGCATGAAGCTCTAGTGGTGAGTTTTGAGCTATCTGCTCGTCTGTTAGAACATCTGGTTTTTCCGAGCCTTCCTGCTGATTTGAGAGCAGTGACGTGGATAAATTGCTTTGAAAGCGATGTGCCAAATCTATAATTTTTCGACCGTATGCCTTTTCAGCCTCTACTTTTTCTTGGAGAATCTGTGCAAGACCAATGTATATGTCAAACTGCTTTTTTGTGTACTCGTTGACCATGTCAAACTCGTTTGGCTAGTAGATAAAATTATAGATAAAAACAGTGCTTTTGTTAGTTTCGACAGTTATTGCAATTGCTTG
>JANBSE010000299.1:0-12543 GCA_027578475.1 Coemansia sp. RSA 2607
CCATAGGCAGAATAGTTCGGATATAAAAATTAGTCTAAGAGGGAGTGCCGTTGTACAAAGGAATCAGTTTAAAACAAATATCATTGAGGTGGTTTAAAGTAATACTGGACTTGATCTAAAACAGAGTAATATCTGGATAATTCAACAATTATGCAATTAACAAACGTGCAATCGAAGAGAAAAATCTAAAAATATATTAGCAGTATTGCTGAACAAGAAAGTAGACCACGTAATTGTTCCCTGAGCACTGTCGGTGTCATATAACCGCTAACAATTTATAAAAACGTTGCTAGCCAGAGAATGAGGGAGTATGAAGTGCTGAACTGCTCGTTCAAACAGACAATCCAAGCAGTTTCTTCCTCCAACCGACTACACAATCGCAATATATGTGGCGAAACAGTAAAAGGAATGAGCCACTGAGTCCCTTCTCCCCCTTTTAGCCTAGTATGACCAATCAACTCTTTGAACTATTGTTTCAACTATACAAGACCATGTAAAAAATTTAGTTGCTAGCTCGAGTCGGTGTATTTAATCGTAGCCCTTATGGCGGCTCATAATTAAGTTGGAGTTCCTTATCCACATCGATCACTTTCTGTAGTATTTTCTTGTTCTCATATTTGCATAGTAGCTCCTAGCGAGTATACACATATCTTTCTTACGTATCATTTTAAAACATACTAGTCGACGGCCGGTTTTCGTGACTAACAAAACATCAATTAAAAACATGCATATCCAGAGCGTTCTTGTTTCCCTGTTTGCCGTGGCCTCTGCCCACGTGTCAATGCGGTCTCCGTGTGTCCGGTACACGCCCTTCTGTGAGACCTGCCCTGAGCTTCCCGCTGGTCAGTCGCTGGACGAGAACATTAACGCGCCAATCGGTACGCACGATAGCATCAAGCAGCCACTGTGCAAGTACACCACGCCTTACGGGACCCCTGCAGCCCATTGGACAGCAGGCTCGACTGTCACCGTCGACTTTCATCCTCATGCGGCTGTCCACGGTGGTGGCCACTGCCAGTTTGCTCTCTCCTATGACGGGGGGAATACCTTTGTCGTTATTCACGACGAACTTCGCTACTGCTTTACCGGTGGACCATCGAGCAGCAACACTGGGTCAAAACTTGAATACCAGATTGCGCTTCCCAGCGATCTGCCATCAGGCGACAAGGTTGTTTTTGCTTGGGCCTGGAACAACGCCATTGGCAACCGCGAGTTCTACATGAACTGCGCCGATGTCTCGATCCAGGGCAAGGCTGGGGGCTTGTTTTCGGGTCCGCAGATGCTGGTTGCCAACTATGGTCCCGCGACTCCGTTCATTCCCGAGTTCAATGGCAACTACGAGACTGGAATTGATCTGTATAATAACAGAAAGACGATCACGATCAATGGATCTGGTGCCTACTCCAACAGCACGGCTGCGCCGGCTACTGGAGGGAGTGGTGCAACATACAGTGGTGGCGCTGGTACGTCGCAACCTGGAAACGGTGGGTCTGCTAGCGCCCCTGCTCCTGTCTCGGTACCTGTTCCTTCTCCGTCTACTCCACTCGCTCCAGGCGGCTCTGGTGCATACAGCGCTGGACTGCCGCCTATCATAGGCACCGATATTCCGACCTCTGCTGGCAGTGGGTCACCGACATATGCAGTATTATCTGTGCCTGCCATGACTCCGCCACCCATGTTTTCGACAAAGCCTGCGGGAGGAAATGGAGGTTACAATGCCGTGTCCTCGGCTCCCGTCTATCATGCACGCGTAGCGGTCATTCCGAGCTCTTCCGGCAATGCGTATTCAGCTGCTCCTTCCCCGACGTGTTCTTGTAAGCATGTTGTCAAGTATTAACGAATTTTTAATAAAATCATTTGATTTTCTATCACATTAGCCACAAAGAAGGAATTGCAGTAATTGCAATACCGGATAACACAAAACGAAGATAATGTACACGGCTTTTTCGAACCGCGTTATAGGTGGTCCGTGTTTTACGTATTTTTTACACATCATCCCTTCTCTATATTTAACTTTTACATGCCTGAGATCCGGCATTTTGTCGACATCGATCTCGTTTGTTTCAGCCTTGTGCCTGAAGGTCTCATTGTTTTGATTTTCTCATCTAGCAACACAAAGGTATCTACAAAGTGCTGCATCGTTAGAAAAGCAGCAGGTTGCGAATTCCATCTCCGCTTAAAAAAGTAATTCGCTTTTGCAACATGTCTTTATGGTCTGCATAAGCACCTTATCAGCGCCGATCCGCCTGAGATTTTCTGTAATTATTGACCGCCACCAGCGTGCTGCTTCTTTCAACCGCAGACTGCATCTAACTTTTGGTGTCCTTTGCGCTCGCTCCGTGTTTTCGGATAAAGACAATGTGGTGGTGGGCACAAATGCACAATGACACACTTAAAACACGATTCTCCACGGATCGTCTCAGCCGCAGGGCTGATGTCCTGCTCCGCGAGCTTGAGTCTGCATTGCAGCGTTTCTTTTTCTCTCAAACGGAATCTAGCAATGATATCGATCATTGCAATTTTTTGTTTATTTGCAATGTGGCCAATCGCCTGTCGATTATAGACACAAATCCTTTTTTGTCCAAGCACGAGGATGGCATGCCATTGCCGAATTTTGCCCCGCGCCTTGCGGATTGCTGTGTGTCTCTTCGGCACATTTTTATTCGAAAGACTGAGAAACAAGAGAGGAATTGAACGCAAACGCGGTCTGTCCAATTGCCTTGCATGTGCACGTTGTGTCCAACCCAGAAAGATGAGAAAAATACCTGTCTTTCGCACTTCCCATTTCGATTCTGGCTGATGGTCCAGCATGCATTTTGTGTCGGTGCGTCCAATAATCGCTAATTTCTGCAGTCCGTCTGGCAAGCGCAAACACAACAAGACGAGTTTCAATGTGAGATAATAGCGAATACCTCTCACTCTGAGGGAAATACATGCCACTTTTCATCTGTCTATTTAAAGCGCACATTGCGGCACGCTCTTCCAATTTTTCTGTTTTCCTTAACTTTCGTTCATCGTTTCCTTTAGTTCCCCTTCCTCCTTTTTCTCTCTCCATTCGTAAAATTTCAAACTGTGCGCCGGTCGTACTCTAAGAATTTTAAACCACTTTCACCACGCGTAGCATTTACCTTTTTGTTCTGAAAAGTTGTCTATCTACCACATCCTCGCATCTATCCTTTTTTCCCCGGCATCTGTCTAAGCTTGAAGTCTCCAATTTAGACAAAACAAGTGAAAAATAACCTTTTTGACCCCTCTTTTTAACACATTCACAAGCATCTAGTTACATAACAATGCTATTCAAGATCTCCGCCCTTGCCGCCCTTGTGTCGTCGGCTGTCGCCCATATGGCCATTACCTCGCCTTGCCCCCGTTACTCGGCCCACGGTGTCAACTGCCCGGCTGTTCCTGATGGTCAGGCTCTTGACTACTCGCTCAAGTCGCCCCTCGGTGCCGATCAGGCTCTGTGCAAGTACACCACCCCCTACGCCACTCCCTCGGCTTCCTGGACCGCTGGTCAGTCTGTGACTGTTTCGTTCCAGAACGACGGTGCTGCTCATGGTGGTGGTCACTGCCAGTTCTCGCTCTCGTATGATGGCGGTAAAACTTTTGTTGTCGTCCACGAAGAGCTTCAGTACTGCTTCTTCGGCGCCCCGTCGGGTGGCAACAGCGCTACTATCCTGGACTACACTTTCAACCTGCCGACTGACCTGCCTTCTTCGGACAAGGCTGTGTTTGCTTGGACCTGGGTTAATGCCATCGGTAACCGCGAATTCTACATGAACTGTGCCGATATCGCCATCAAGGGTACTTCGAGCTCGTACACTGGTAAGCAGATGACCATTGCTAACCACGACGGCTACCCGACCATCCCCGAGTTCAGCGGCGACTACACCACTGGTCTTAGCTACTACACCAACGCTCCCAAGATCACCGTTACTGGCAGCGGTAGCTCTTCGAGCAGTGGCAGCTCTGGCAGCGGCAGCTCTGGCAGCAGCTCTAGCAGCTATGCTAGCAGTGTTGCTCCCCCTGTGGGCCACACCCCTAGCGCTTCAACTCTTGCCTCGGTTCCTGTTCCGGTCTACACTTCTACCGCCCCTGTTTCCAAGCCCACGCCCACCTCTGCTCCCAAGCCCGCCTCCTCCGCTGCTCCCAACCCCGCGCCCACATCTGGTTCAAGCGGGTCGTCCTCTGGTTGCACTCACGGCGCCATGCAGTGCAGCGGCACTGGCTACAAGGTCTGCGTCTGGGGCAAATGGACCGCTCAGATGAGCTGCGCTGCTGGAACTGTCTGCAAGCAGTCTTCTGCTGCGGCCATTATCTGCGACTGGCCATAAAGAATGACTAGACGCACAAGATGTCTGTTTGACACTTCGACATCTATCCAGATCAAATGCTGTTAACGAACCTACTCCACCAATACTGGCTATTATTCACTTTTAATGCGACAGAAAAGGAATTGCATCGGTCCCTTCTAGTTTGAATGCCTTCACTTTTTGTTGATCGTCCAGGTGACGCAATAATAAACAAATAAAATTTAGAAAATTGAAAATAAGGAGACAACATTTTGAACAAAACTACAATGTTTTAGTTGTTACTCTTTCGCCGTCCACTGCTTTCTTAAACAAGCGTGGTAACCTAAATTAACAGTGTTGTTTTTAAGTTATCTTTAAGTGTAAGCGGTGTTACTTTAGCGCAAGTTTCTGTATTGTTAGGTATAACGTGTTAGATAGCGGCGGCAAAACAATGGATGAAGTTATTACGCATGACTTGAGAAATACGCCTATACACATGTAGCACATTTTACTAAATTACTCTTGAGTGGAGTTTTACTACTAGGAAACATGTCGAATAATTTCTTTATATCTTCTTTTTCTTTCTCAATAATATGTGAAGACACAATGTCTGATGAATGAAGCTACTTACAATCGTAAATAGGTCCAATACGACAATAGTCTTAAAAGTCACTCGTGATTCTTGGTTGAAGTTAAAATGTCTACTGTTATAACGAATTGCCGTTGCACAGTGTAGAGAATAATCGTAGGTTTTCTGTCATGTCCATCATTCACATTTATAGAATTTTTCTTCAGTTTTCTAACATTTATACACAAGTTAGCCCCTATTCTCAAAGTTACCGCCAAATAGCTGAGAGAAAAACGCCGGCACCCAGTATTCCGGATGTGCGTCGTTGTAGCTGTCTATCCATATGATTCCAGATCGCAGCATATCGTCAATACACGAGTGAATTCGATCTTCGTCCCAGCCAAATGCCACACGTACATCCTCAATGTTAAATTTGGAGGTGTACTCAGCAAGCGTCAGCACGGTTGACTGATCCGAGTTCATCTCACGAGCTACACTCTGGACCATCTTTCGCTTTCCAAAAGTAACTATTCGATATCCGCCACTGAGCGGCTTAAGCTGATTAATCGCCCTTCGAATGTCGTCTTCTACCACTGGCTCGCTACCCTTAAGTCGCCTACGAATCAGCCTTTCGCGCAGTTCGTCAAGGTCCATCAGACCGCCATTCATTGAGCGTGTGGCCACGCATATGTCAATTATCTGGATACCTAGCTCGCAGTAAAAGTCGCCAACACCGAGAAGCTCTGCCAAATATCCCTTCCGCGAGGCCAGAGGATCAACACCAATGAGCTGGCACATGCGCTGGACTTGAACGCGAAACACAGGGTTGTTGCGGATATCCTTTTGATGCTCGCGCACAAAAACTTCTAGGTTGTCCTTCATAAGTGAAATCTGCTCTTGAAGCTTTTCTATCTCGCGTTGCGCCAGCTCGTTGCCTTTCCTGGACAATGCTTGCTAAATTGAGGTAAAGGAATGAGAGATGCCTTTCAGTACCGAAAGTGTGACAAACTGATGCACTCTTAAGAAATTCGGAATGCGCCAATACTTACGCGCTCTGCCTCTTTCCTACGAAGCCCGCCTATTCCAACGGCCCTACGCATGTTCTATATGGCCCTGAGAGAATGTTGTGTATGAATAATGTAAATGTATGCTGAAGTAACAGAAAAGAACAGGGAGTACGGCGTGTATGGGCTTTTTTTAAAGCCCAACTAGTCACAGTTGTCATGTGACGTAGACATGATTAATCTACTAATCATGATCAGTACTATCTCTTTGAGCTCAAATGGTTGTAGCAGCCAAAATGGCTCTCTTTTTGAATTGACAAAATCAGCAGTCTTTTCTTATTTTCACCTTGTTCTACTATAACATGAATCGCGCTATCACACGCTCTGTCAGGTTGGCACTTGCTGGCAACCGTCTGCCACAGTCGGGATTTAATAGAAGCAGCAGCATTGTAGGCGTTCGCTTCGCATCGCAGTACAAGCCCAAATACTATGTTGACCCGGAACCACAAATTGGAGACTACCCAAATCTGCCGCAAAAGTTTGCAGAGGCCAGACCGCAGCGCGGGTGGTGGGACCGACAGATGCGGCGCAATTTCGGCGAGCCGATTGCCGAGCAGGATGAGATTCTCAACATGTGGGCACCAACGCAGTACTGGTCGCCTGGATGGAAGCAGGTCGCCAAGATGTGGACCGGCGTTATCCTTACAATTGGATCGGTGTACTATTTGATCTCGCAGACCAGACGTGAGAGACCATATGTAAGTTAACAAAAGAGTCGGCTTTTATGTGTAAGTTGACAATGGTATGTGCGTAAGCTCCAGCTCTATTCTAAATTTTTATTTGCATTTCTTTTGTTGTAGCTGCGTGCATTCTATCCGAACGGCCTGAAGGATGAGCTTGGTGGTGTGCCGGTAAGTGTATATAAATGCTTGATTCAAAGCGCGTATCCAGCGTTTTTCTCATTTTCATAAGTGTAATCTACATATTGAGACTAACTTGATCTGTTTGTGCTGTAGACCCGTACCCTGGCTAGCGCCGTCGAAGAGGCATCTGGAGCCGGATACAAGTAGAATTTTCTATGTGTTTTGATTATATATACCATATTGTTTTAGACCAGCGCTCGTTAATGCAATGATGCAACGCGAGCTGTATTTACTGCCGATATGATCAATGGTGGTAGCATTGACGCTATTGCCTAAAATGCACACGATTGATTGTCACGGCAAAGTCCGCGTTCTAGAATGTTGGCAAGTGCGTGATTTTCACGGCTATTGCAATGTAAAGGCGGCATAGATAGCAATTCTCGTGCATAATCTCCAATCATACCACCACCTCACTGCAGCCACAAGCCCGTCATGAGAAACAGGTCAAGTGAGTGTGGGTAATTGGATGAATCTTTTGATGAATCGACGCGGTGAAGGCGCAGGCAAAAAGATCCAAAAAGGCGCGCCAAGCTTCTCGATAGTGGAGCTTACTACACACACACAGTTCGGGCAAACTGTGTATGCGCTCTCAGATGTTGGCTCATTGGCTATCATCGATCGGTGGTACACCATCATTTTCGCTTGCAGATCTTTGGCAAAACGCATTTTCCGTGTGGTTGGCAGAAAATGCAGTGCTAATACAGCACAGTGTGTGATTTTCTAGCGTTGCACACAGCAGTAAAATACTCGACTTTTAACGACCTTTTCCTTTTTTGCTTTCCTCAGGCTAATTCATATTTCTGTAGAAAAGCTCTTTATTATTCTCACCTTTTATTAGATTGTATTCAATATTCGCTGTCTCACTCAGCGAAAACATATTAGAGACTCAAAAAGGTACATTAAACAGCACTTCTGAAACCGGCTGTAGTTTCTTTGCTATTCCACATAAAACAAAAAAGAGGAGAAATACAGTGTGAGTGAGAGGGGTTGTACGGCATCTTTACGCGGGGCGCCTCAATTCCCTCTTTTGTTGAATTTCGCTCGTCCTAGCTAGAAGCAAAGAAAGGCGTGTGCCAAGTCGTGTTGCTATTCGTTTCGGCTTCTTTATTCAGTCAAGCGCTTCTTTATGCTAATTATTCGCTCATTTGTACTTTTAAAACTAGCGTTGTAGATATACCGGCACTATTATTATCCGTTCCAGCAAAAAATAGAGCCTAAGCTCTATAACCGCTTATCGTGTACACACGCATATAGTCAGAACAACTGACACTCATATTTCCTAATATCAAAACACACACTATCACACAGTGCCCAGCGCCAATGCCTGAAGGCGACAATAACCATAGCAGCGGCAATTTGGCTCCGGCGTGTGGCGTGCGGGGTAGCAAGCGCAACAGTAGGCAGGCGCTCGGTGTTGGTAATGGTGCACACGGCCGGAGGAGACAGGCGGTCGGTGCAGTAGAGCTTCCAGTGATTGACACCAAAAACTTGCGACGGACCAATATCGGCGGGTCGCAGAGTATGCCGCAATCACCAACATCAGGGCCAATAACAGCGACGTCGGCGGGGTTGTTTATGGCGCGACACCCGTCGATTCCGCACACCGCAGGCGACATGATGGCGCTGCAGCACTCGGCGACAGGTGGCACTGGGTACGTCAAGAGCGGACGCATGACCAAGGTTCCGCACTACGGACGGCTGCGCAGTGTCACAGCGCGTGTTCTGCGTATGATGGACCCGCGTACGCTTGCCAACCAGACACGCCGACAACAACAGCAGCAGCAGGCAGAGGAAAACGCGGCAGCCGGCGTGCAGGCAGACGACGGCACGCACAGAAACACTGCAGCAGGTGTACTCGGACGCAGTATCGTTGACACTGTACACGATGCAGCAGTTCGCAGACGACGCCGGCACAGCCACGGTTCACTGCCACCCGGATTATTGTCGCGTAGTGGCTCTCGAGAGTCACGTTTGGCAGCACCGCAGAGCAGCCAGGTTATGTCGGCATCTTTCGGCCGCAAGTCGCTCGATCAGTCGCATTTTAGCTGGGGGTTATCGCGGCAGGCGTCGCGTGTGACCAGCGATTGCGGTGGCGGCGCAATGTCTCCGGCAATCAGTGACGCTAACATTGGTTTAGCGGCGCACGCTCATATCCATGCGTCGTACGAGTCTGCCATTGCTATTCCGATGCCAGGGTTCTTCCTTGACCCAGAGTCGGACCACTGGGTCGGTGGGCACTCGTTCAGGCAGCGGATGCGGTTTCCCAACGAGGATCTGACGGTTCCAGCGTCACTGACCAAACGCGTGCATTACGAGGTGTCTTACGATTATCCAAAGAACGCCATCTCGACAGCTCGTTACAACGTCGTGACATTCCTGCCGGCGCAATTGGCGGCACAGTTCTCCAAAGTGGCCAACATTTACTTTTTGTTTGTTGCAGCACTGCAGCAGGTGCCGGGTTGGTCGACCACTGGAAGATGGAGTACGGTGCTTCCGTTGTGCATCTTTGTCAGTCTGTCGATTGCACACGAAGGCTACGATGACTTGCGGCGCCACCGCATGGACCACGCCGAAAACACGCAGCGCACACGCGTGCTCAAGGTTAAAGTTCATGACCGCGAACGTCTGTCCTTCAATATACGTGACCTGCGTCATCGGAGCTCGCACAGTATCCACAGCTTCCGTATGCGCAGCTCACAGAGCATTCATGACATTGGTCGCAACACGATTGACAGCGCGCGTCGCTGGGCTGTTTCTGTAGTCACCATCGGTTCGACCGTCAAGGCTGCCATTGGGTCGCGGATGGCTGAAAAGCGTCGCAAGCAGCGCGAGCTTGAGGACTCGGACGACGAGGATGAGCAGCCCGCAGGTGACTCGGCTGCATTGGTAGGCGCAAGAGCCGAGTCGTCAGCAGGCGCAGAAGAGGGTGCCGAGTCGGTGCTGCGCCAGCGTCTTGGCCGCGGAGTCATGAGTCTACGCAGCTGGCGGGGCACATCCACTCGTGGGGGTGGTGGTGACTCACAAGTGCCGACACCGACAAACGTAGCATTTGCCGACGCTGATGGCGGCAGTGTAGCGTTGGGCATTGAATACGATGACACTGACGTTGATGGTCAGCAGGGCGGTCCATACAGCCGTCTGTATGCCAGTGGCGCTATGTCGACCAACGATCTCGATGCGGCTGTGCAGCCGCCCAAACCGACACATCGCCGAGCAATCAGCGCACTCAGTGGGCTTAGTGCACTCAGCATGCTGGCTGGTCACCGCCGTCAGCCGTCGCGCTCACCAGCAGATCTGACAGCTACCGGAGGTACCGGTACACCAGCTGAAATATCTGTTCCTCAAACGCCTGTGCGTGCTGGACCGACAGTCGCGTTTAACGATGTTGTAGAGGAGGTATCGTTCAACGACGATGGTGAGGACACACAGGCTGTAAATCCGCTGCCTGAGAACATGAGCTGTCGCTGGAAGAAAAAGCGCTGGGAGAACGTGCAGGTGGGCGACCTATTGCGTATTGAAAAGGACGAGTGGATTCCAGCCGATTGCGTCGTCATTGCATCGACGGGATTCGACGGCACGTGCTTTGTCGAGACTGCAGCACTGGACGGCGAGACAACGCTGAAGCAAAAGCAGGCGTTGGACGCGACCAACAGCGAAATTCAGACTCCCGAGCAGCTGGCGGCATTCAACGCGTTCACATACATTGAAGCGCCGTCGCCCGAGCTGTACAACTTTGAGGGCTTCATGGAGATTGGTGGCAAGCGCTTCCCGCTGACACCCAACCAGTTGCTGCTACGCGGATCGGTACTGCGCAATACCGCGTACGTGTTTGCGCAGGTGGTCTATGCCGGCGAGCAGACGCGTCTGCGACTCAATGCCACGCGCAATGTGCGCACAAAGGCGCCGCAGATCCAGCGTATCACCAACCGCATCGTCATTTTGGTATTCTTGCTGCTGCTGGTGCTGTGCTTTGTATTTTCAGCGCTGGGCATCCACTGGAACGGTCGACCACGCAATGGCCACTGGTACCTTCGTGATGTGCACATGCCGGCGGCGGCATTGATTTTCGGATACATCGTGATGATGAATGCGCTGATTCCGATCTCGCTGTACGTGACGCTAGAAGCGGTCAAGATCTTCCAGTGCTGGTTTATCCAGCAAGATGTCGCCATGTACCATGCTGATACAGATACACGCGCAGAGGCGCGCACTACGGCCATCAACGAGGACCTGGGCATGGTACGTTACGTGTTTAGCGACAAGACAGGCACGCTGACTGAAAACATTATGAAGCTACGTGCCGTTATGGTTGCCGGCTTTTCGTACCTGCATGTGGATCTCGACCGCTTAAACACTAAACGTAAGGAAGAGGGTGGCTCTGCCGATAACTCACCAGGGCCCGATATGCCACCAGTGGCAGCAGTCGGCAGCAGTTCTCCGCGCGTTGAACGCACATCGTCGCGGATGTCGTTCCTACGGCCTTCGACACCAGCCTCTCCAGGTCAACCGCAGTCGCCGCAGCCCGAGTCTGGCCGCCAGTCACCTCTGTTGCTTCGCGCGCCGATATTCTCACGTCAGCATCGGCGCCAACAAAGCTTGCCAGCTTCGGTGCTGAACAACAGTACTGGCTCAGTTCCGATCCAAGGCGGGTCGCGTACATTGCAGCAGTTTGCGCTGACCAATCGTGTTGCCTCTGGCAGCGGTAGTAGCGGCATGCGTGCGCCGTTCGCACGTCATATTCGTGGTCTATCAGCCTCAGTGCTGCGCACGGTGAGCAGCGGCACCACAACTAACTCTGAACCGCCGGAGCCATCCGATCAGCTTGAGCCACCACTTTCAGCGCCGTGCACTTCAGACGCTGTAAACGAGCCGGCAGCCGACCTTGAGACCGGCGAAGTCGCTAGTGCCGGCGATCCTGATCTGGCCGATGATCCACGCACGCATCAGCCAGCGGCCGATGACGCACCAGTATCTGATTTGCAGCAGTTGCCATCGTCGAGGCGCATCATGGATGGCGTAATACCCCCATCAGAAGTGTTCCGTGCACGTGCAGAGTGGTTCCTTCGCTGTATAGCACTGTGCCATACGGTCCAGCCTGACCGTGATCCGCTGACCGGTCGTATTACCGGCTACCAGGCTGTGTCTCCCGACGAGAAAGCATTAGTGGCCGCTGCTGCTGAACTTGGCTATGTTATGAACAACCGTGCTGGCCCACTGGTACAGCTGCGTGTGGTAGCATCCGAGCGCATGCGCGACTTTAACAGCGCACTAGTCGGCGGTGGTACGGTTAGGACAGAAGCTGGGGCGGCTGAGAAGACTCTGGCGGACGAAAGCTTTGACCGAGGTGTACCAGCACCGGATCCGACAGATCGTCTGGGCAACTACGAGGTGCTTGACGTGCTCGAGTTTTCCAGTGCGCGTAAGCGCATGTCCGTCATCTATCGCTGCCCCGATGGTCGCATTGTGATGATGTCCAAGGGCGCTGACTCGGCTATCTGGCCTCGTCTGTTGAACACCGACAAGCTAACGTCCAACGCATCGGATGTGTCGTTCATGCCGCGTCCCACCATGCCCGAACGCATGGGCAGCGGCTGGCGACCACTACGTCGCAAATTGTCGCACCCGAGCGCCGCGTACTTGCATTCGCGTAACTCGTCAGTGGCAAGCAGCAGCCTCGACATTATGCGCTCCGCGGGAGGCATTCCTGAGCCAATGGTGTTCTCGCCCAGAGCGCTGGCTCGTATCGGCGATATGCA
>JANBSE010000300.1:0-12540 GCA_027578475.1 Coemansia sp. RSA 2607
TGCAGCTTGCCCGAGCTGACTCGTGGTTGCCATTGGTCCGCCACCGCGCACGTCAGCGAATGACGCCGGCTCCAGTATCATCGGTCCAGTCGTGGCCGCGTTTACAGCTGCACTGCCGGTCTCCTTGTAAATATCTGCCAATAACTTAACCGTGTCAAGAAGCTCCGCTATACCACGTCCGAGTGACCGCATCTCTGTCCTCGCGGCGTGTGGCCCCATGGTCTCGGTTAAATGTAAATTAGAAGGTTTTAACAGCTTTTAGTAATAATAAATGTCTGAACGTGCAAGTAAAGGTAACAGAGCGACCATTAAACCACACTGAAAATGAGAGAGAGAAAGAAACGACTAGAAAGTGTGTCTGCGTATGACAGACATTGGCGCGAATTGGCGCTTAAACTTAAAGTAGAGAGAGAAAGTATAGTCAAGTGCGCGGCTTGCACTGATGACCAAGAAGAGAGGGTGTATGCGGCACTAGCGAGTGAGGGAAAGGCCGGAGATGTACGAAGTTCCAATTGCTATAACGTTTAACTTTGCTATAAGATTCACTGAGGTTTTCGCCAGATGCTCCGTTTAGCGGCAACTTTTTATACATGTTGCTTTCGTCTTTTATCTTGCTGATTTGTTTACGACTTTTGCGTCTAACTTTGCAGACCACAATTGTCGCTGCTCAACCCATTATCTCGCCCAGCTTGTCAATATCCAACAGAACCACGGTTTCACCATCATCAATGGTTCTACCCAGCACAATTGTGTGGCACCCATTGGTGACAGTCAGAGCCAACTGATGAGCGTACCGCTCATCAAAAAGTCCTATTATTTTAGATTATGTTGCAAATATAATCATGTGTTTTGCTTTTTTCAATAAAAAGTTATAGGCATTTGAAAATGACTTCAGCATTGGTAAACTTTTTGAGCTGATGGAAAAAATTTTGATTGTTAAATAATGTTACATAAACAGTCTTTAGTTACCTCAATCAAATTAATTGTTTACATTTAATACTTTTATCTTCACTTGATTTATTACTTTCAGATTTTATAGCTGTCTTTACACTCATTAGTAATATTACTAAAAACAGCTTCTTTCAGCACCTCAAATGTGACAATAGCTAAAGGTAATATGTTAAGAAACTTGTTATAAACATTGCTAGAGATAAGCATTTTGTTACCAGATTGTATGCAAAGCATTGTATTGAGAAAACTGGTGATGGCATAGAGCTAATTCAGTTGGATTGATTGTAGTGTAATCATCTTTAAGTGACTCGAAGTGAGGACACTGCAGTATATGTTGCCAAATTGCTTATGTAAAAGCTTAAAATGTGTGTGAATCATGGTATAATACTTAAATAATTTGCAAATAATTGTAATTTAAATCTAAAACTAAAGAAACAACTTTCTTTTCCAATAATTTTGACTAAGCAAATGATAACAAAGAATGTACTCTAGTCAAAGAAAAGTATGTCTTGTGGGTTAATTTAACTAGTAGTAATCTATTTGGTACAAAAATGTATATTTTTGGAGCTAGAAAAATAATTCCAAGAGAGTGCAGTTGAGCTATGTTAAAAAATCAGTTGTTTTTAAAGGTAAAACCGTTAAATTTTGGAGCTGCGCCTCTGTTGGAAAAGTAAATAAAATTGTTTAAATCAAAACATGCATAACCAGAGTCACTAAAAAAAACAATCTATGAGGTGGTCTTTTTTTTTGATAAACTGATCATGGAATTAGAATTTATAAAAAGACAATTTATTAAAATACTGACGCTAATTATAATACCATATCTAAATATTAGTGACTACTTGAAAAGTTAATTAATACTGTGTAATAACCTGTACAGTTGCTGCATTTAATTACTATTAATACATTGTGGGTTGAGCTTAAGAATTAGTGGTACTGTTATGATTTGTTGCTACCCATCAGTTTGATTAACTACTGGTAATCAATTGCTGGAATCAAATTCAAAAAGAATAAAAGCGCCAAATGTTGACAGACAAAAGGTCTGACTTTTGCAATAAATTTACTTATTTATTTTAACTTAGAATCGACTTTTAATTTATTTATTTTATTAAAATTTTTATAATTAACTCAAAGTGTGTCAATGTTAAGATCGCTTTCAAATGCCCATAGCTTGCTATTGTGTAAAATTTTGCATGTGAATCTATTTGCAACACATATTACTTTAATAGAGCTTTCTTATAAAAAAATAGCCACTTGTTTCAGTGTAAATAACTTGCTGTGTTATTACTATTTTATATCAAAATTCAAAAACATTGATAAACTTTCACTGTTACTGTATATTTATTATTAAAAGTCAATACACTTAAAAAGACTGATTAATGTAACTAATAGCTGAAGTAATTAATAAAAAAGTTATCGTTCAGGGAGGCTTGCAGGCATAGTTAAAGGAGTAGACAAAACTTGATGTGTTGGATATTCATGAATTTGAGTATAATCATAACGTAGCCTTACTTTAGGATTGTTAGTAGCTTTACGAGGGTGAACATCTTTAGGGGGTGTAGGGAGTACGTTTTGAAATTTAGGTAATCTGTTATTACTAGGACCAAGTTTTTGTGTAACATTCTCTCCTGGTTTTTGTAACTCACAATTCTGGCAGCTGCATTTTCTTCTCCAAATGCTAAGTCCGATAAAACCAAGGAGACCATTTGTAATTACTGCACTGAAGAACAAAGCAGCCATAAGGTTATCTGGTTTGCCCTTGAGCAGATTAGCAAGCATCTGCACTGATTTAGGGTTGTAAAACAACACAATTGTTAATCCTAGTATGTGAAAAAAGTTGCACTTGAACTTTGAATAACATTTTTCTTCAGTGTTCTCATATTTATAGTAATAATAAACTAAGCTTGACATTCGACAAGCATATATTCCAAGTGCAGTGGCCAGCACTGCTGATGTGTATTGATCACCAAAGCTGATGTTGTAAAATCCCTTGCTAAATTTTTCACCAAGATAGATTCCATTCCATGCACTATACAGTCCAACTGATGCCAAAAAATAGAATCCAAGTACAATTTTGAACCATGTAGGCTTCTTAATAGTATCCATACTCTAATATATAAAAATTTTATCAGCAATAATTTAAATAAAAATGTGAAATGATGTTAAAGAAAAATATATTGTCAGAAAATATTTCACAACTTTTTTCCTTAATTAGGTTTATTTAAATTGTTTTTTAAAATGCTTGCCACAAATTAAAAAGACATACGACTAGCCAGACATTCTTTTAACATCCTTATTTTAAAGAATGCATTAGACGACACTTTTTTTTGTACAAAGTTAAATAATTTATATTAAAATAAAAATATATGCTTGTTTGATCACACTCATATTAATTTAAATTTTTAATTTATTTATAGTTGACAATGCGTCCATCTTTATAAAATTTTTTTTTGAAATAAATATAAATATTTTCTAATCTTTAATTTTTTATTTTTAAATTCAATATCTTAACTACAGAAAGTCAAATTGTACTATTTAACCTGATACTATTTGTTGAATACCTTTTTATGTAATAAAGTATATAGAAAAAGTTTCAGATACATTTTTGAAATACTTAATTTTTATATAAATCTAAAATATTCTTGTAGAGGTCATTAATATGTCGTCAAATTTTTTAAAAACCACAGCCCACTGACAAAATTTAAATTATTGTATATTGCAGTTACAAAACATTTTTTAAATGTATTTAATGTAGCATAAATTTGAGTGCAAGATAAGTTATTTAAAATATTGTTAGGTAGCCGTAGTTTTTTAATTTTTGCTTTACTAATTTTTAAATTTTAAAAAATTACAAGCCTCGCACATAAGTCTTAGACACTGGGTTTATTTACTATAGATTAACATTTGTAATTAATTTTTTATGACTTATATTGTGCGCGGTTTTAATGTTGTTACTAACGTGGTTATTATTTTGTTAAAGCACAGTGGCGCAGGAGGTTCCCAGGCATGGAAAGCAGTGGCGACTATTTATGGGTCGCTCGCCTGGAAAACTTAAGGCAAGGAACCTTAGCTTTCTAATATCTCACAACGCTTATTTTCTACGCTAATAGCTCAATATATCTATTCATATACGCTAACTCTCTCTGCTCGTCATGCTTTCAACAATTTTACTTGTTTTTAGGTTAATAATTCATATATGTTTTTTTATAAAAGTAAGTTTTTTTTTAAAAAAAATAGATTGCACAACATCAATAATACAAAAGTACAGCAACGATTTTTGTCATGCACTCCTACAAAAAGTACAAAATTAAACACCGCAATTTTTATAGGATTAGTAAAACACATAGTGATCTTGCTATTAATACAATTTAAACTGGAGATTGTCAATACCAATTTAAAAATGGGTTGTTAAAGATTGTTTAAGGTTGTTCAAGGTTGTCACTTGATATAGGCGTCCATCCCTTTTATTTTATGATATCTACAGTCATGCTAAAATTCAATTGCTTGAGGAAAGTCCGGCAACTTATAATTAACTGTTAGCATGTGTGTCTGGCTTTTTGGTGACTACAATTATATTTGTTTTAGATAAAAGTCTTGGCGCTAAAAAGCTTAGTTGTATATGCATACTCCATCGGTTATGTGATACACGTAAAAAATAAAGACTAGTTCTCAGCTATTATTTTCTTCAATATTAAAGCTATCTTACTAAAATTGACAATATAGATTATTGACACATGCAACAATGTATGTATACATTTTTAATTGATTTGAATGACTATTTGTGGAACAAATAGTTTTTAAATTTTATTGCTAGCAATTTGAATCAGATGCACTAACATTTTCGAAAACTTGTCAACATCCATATTCTTTTATCAGGGTAACAAAATCTATTCCAACTTTAATCATCAAATTTAAGTTGTTAACTTTATAATTTGGCTTACTTTTGGATTAAAATATTATCTATGGGCAGCGGAAGCTTCACCCCTAGTAAAAAATTTTGGTTATCAGATTTTATCAGGAATTTTCTTGTGCACACTAGTTAAAGTATAGCTCTCAGAGTAGTTAAGTAAATTGTATAATATTTTACTAGCATTTTTTTTATCAAAGATGCCTATAATTATGTAAATTTTGGTTTAATTTTAAAAACAACTACAGGTGGTACAAAAATTATTTTTTGTCTTAATGCTAAAAAATTGCCTAAAAAATTCGAGCTCAATTGCCACTAGTCAAACTACTCAAATATTTGTCTTAACGCATAAACAAGTAGGTGACATTATGTTATTTGATAACAAAAAAATAAGATGTGTAGGTAAATATAAAGTTGACGTCAATGTCTAAAATTTTTTGCAAACCCTGTAGTAAATTAACAACAACGTTAGTAACATCATTAAAACCTCCACAATATTTGTTATTTAAATATTGAACACATAAACTATTCTATAGTAATAAAATTTCAATGTCTAAGACTTTTCGCGAAACCTGTACTAGATAGTGTGTCTGCATATGTCAGAAAATGGGTTCAAGTTGACACCTAAACGGAAAAAAAGAGAAAGAAAGAAGAGTCAGGTGCGCAGGTTGCACCAATGACTGAGAAAAGAGGGTGTATGTGGTGCTAGTGAGTGAGGGAAAGGCCAGAGATATACAATATTCCAATTGCTATGACAATTTACTTTGCTGTGAGATTCACTGTAGCTCTTTCCTGATTCTCCAGTTAGTTGTGGCTTTTTATACCTGTTGCTTTTGCCATTCATCTTGTCAATTTGTATACATCTCTTGCATAAAACTGGGTGGACCACAATTGTTGCTGCCCAACACATTATGTCACCCAGCTTGTCATTCTTCAACAGAACAATGGTTCTGCCATCAACAATGGTACTGCACAGCACAATTGTGTGGCACCCATTGGTGACAGTTGGTGCCAACTGATGAGAAGAATGCTTGTCATTAGTCTGCACAATCTCAAAAATCCTAAAACCACTAATAAATTACGTGTTTAGCTTAAGAATTACTGGTACTGTTATGATTTGTTGCTACTGTGTAGTGTGATTGAACACTAGTAAAAATTACTGAAATCTAATACAAAATCATCAAGGTAAATCATCAAAAATTGCCAACTGATAAATCTAAATTTACACACAGGTTATTGTCAACAAATGTTACTGTTATGAATGCTGATTGGTTTTAACTAATTAAGTTTATTATTTTTGAGCAGCTCAAAGAGTGTATAAATATGCTGGTGTAATGATTAAGATTATCACAGATCAAATACACATGCTATCAGAATAAAAGAGCTGCCATCCCCACTAACAACAAACTAACAGTTTTCCTCAGCATTATTCTTTTACTTGAATATATTAAATAACACTGGTAATTACAATAGCCCATATTTCAATATAAATAAAGCTAAACACGTGTTTTTATTAGCAAAATGTTCTTCAACATTAGGGAATTTATAAAAAAAATCAAGTTCTTGTTCCTAACTTTTTACTTGCTGAGATATAACTTTCCAAAGTCGGATTTCAACTACTTTTGTATGATTAATCGGATGATCATATGTCACCTACAGTGGCAGGAAAAAGTGTATCAATGTTTTTAACTTCGGACTTTAAAGAGTAATTTCTCAGCATCTAGTCAAGTTAATTAAAGGTGGCTTTTTTTATTTGATAGGTCCAATGTGTTAGTTTATGTTGCAAATAGAATCACGTGTTTAGCTTTACTAAATACAAAGTTATGGGCATTTAAAAACAATGTGATCTTTGATACACTTTTTCCTGCTACTCTAGAAAAATAATAAGAATTGTTTCTTTAATTAAATAAACAAGCATAAGTCTAATTAAAATTTTTTATTAAACAACCCTACATACTATGCATGTATGTTTACTTATTTATTGCACTTTAACTCATTTATCTAATTACGTATCTGACATAAAAATAAAATAAGATGTGTAACTTTTAGCAATACTACAGTAGTGGTAGCTCCGGAAAAATCATTACAATACCAAACCCATGTATAGTTACAATGTATTATCTAGTTGTCTGATTGTTTTCCAAAAATTTTGTTGCAAAACTAAACTACCAACCAAAAATTATTGCATGGGGTAGACTAACTTGCAATCATATTTAAATTGCTGGAAAAATGAAAACACAAGCAAATGTAGACAAATTGCTTTAAATGTAGCTTCTCACATACAGTGGCAGGAAAAAGTGTATCAATGTTTTTGACTTTTGACTTTGAAGAGTAATATCTCAGCAAGTAGTCACGTTAATAAGATGTGGCTAATTTTATTTGAAAGCCCTATTGTGTGAGTACAATTTGCAAATAGAACTACGTGTGTAACTTTGCTAAGTGTAAAGTTATGGGCATTTGAAAATGACCTAGACATTGATACACTTTTTCCTGCTGTTTTAAAAATAATAAGTTTAATAAATTAAAAATATTTAATCCTACATTCAATGTCCTTTGTTAAAACTAATTTGTGACTAACAATCAGAATCATTGCCTGTTACTGTTTGACATATCTTTTTGGTGATTGTGTATTATGTTTCCATATTTTTTACCCAGTGTTTGTTCACACCAATAGGCAATCACATATCTTAGCACTACCAGAAATTCTTGACCATAACTCACATGCCATTGGTAATTTTCAATTTTAGAGACTGTGCAGGCTACCTTTCAATCTTAAATGACTGCTCAGTTTGCCATTCCAGAAGTAATTTTGTGCTACGCTTGTTGTTACAATTCTGAAAATCAACATTTAAGCAATTCTAATTTTATAATCAGTTAATTAAAAAATAAGATCACATAAGAAATTGTTTATCTGGTGATGCTGGTTGTGTGTGTTTTTGTTTTGGTCAATTTAATTACTTTTCTCAACAGTGATGCAGCTTTAAAGTTTATTATTTTTATCTTTAAAAATGTCTGTTTTTCAAACATAACACTATTTTGTTTTGACAGCATCATTATTCCAGCTGTAAATTAATGTATTTATACCAAACAGATTAACATTAGTATGTTATAATCACAAAACACGTTTCCAGTTGACTAGAGTGCATTCTTTATTAACATTCACTTAGTCAAAATTCTCACTCATATTTATTGTAAAAAACCAACAATTCTTTATTCTTAGATCAATACACCAATTCTTTGCATATATAACATTGTGTCTGAAAATAAGATTTACATACATGAAAAATTACTTTTCAAGTAATTTGGCAACAATTGGTTGTGTTTTCTGTTTTCCAGCAATTTAAATATGATTGCAAGTTAGCCTACCCCACCCAATAATCTTTGGTTGGTAGTCTAGTTTTGCAACAAAGTTCTTAGAAAACAATCAGATATCAAGATAATACACTCTGGCTATACTTAGGATAAGTTTGGTAATGATTTTTCTGGTGCTACTACCAGTATAGTATTGCTAATTGATACTATTTTTACTTTATTTTTACGTCAGGGATATGATTAGATAAATGAGTTAAAGTGCAATAAATAAGTAGTAATACATGCAGAGTATGTAGGGTTGTAAAATAAAAATTTGTTACTTAGACTTCTGCTTGTCTATTTAATTAAAGAAACAATTTTTATTATTTTCTAGAATGGCAGGAAAAAAGTGTATCAATGCTCACATCGTTTTCAAATGCCCATAACTTTTTATTTAGTAAAGCTAAACACGTGATACTATTTGCAAATGGTACTATCACAATAAGGTTTTCAAATAAAAATAGCCACTTTTCATTTACTTGTTTACATGCTGAGATATTACTTTTCAAAGTCAACAGTCAAAAACATTGATACACTTTTTCCTGCCACTGTATGTGTGCGTAAAAATGTAGTAGCACCAATTGCTATGTTCATAATTGTTTAACAAGATGGTCATTGTGTGTGCACAAAATATAAAAAAAATGTTGTTGCAATTGGAATATGTGATAAAAAGCTAACCTATGAGACATAAGCAGTAAAGAAAAAATATAAGGTTTATTTGTGATGACCACTCAGCTCGTCGGGTATATCAAGTGGCACTGCCAAGCAGGCTTGTGGGAGGCTTGAGAAGAATATGGGCTGTGGCAGCATCGACCACACTGCTCGTTGATACTATACGTGAGGCCAAGTCACTGAAAGTGGTAAGTGCAAGTGGTGCAGTAGGATATGATGGGACTAACATGAAAACATTAGGTGACAGATCAAGAGACAACAGCAACCAATATAAAGAGGCAAGCGCCTGGGTTGAGGTGGAAAACAGGAGTGAAAATTGTGTTATCATGAGCATGCTTACATCTATTCCTTCCACAGAGCCTGAACCTCCCCTCACCTGTTAGTTTAGGTTGTTAACAACAGCAGTCAGTAGTTGTGTTAGTGTAGCTCTTGATGGAGCCATGCTTGAAGAGAGTCTATCAGTGCTCTTGAAAAGCATGTTTGGAGTTTATTTTATCTTTTTTTTCTTATTTTTTCAGGGTTTTAATGGTTGAGGTGTGGGTGTGGATACCTTCCCCCTAAATATATAACATAAAACCAAAAACATCAGAAAACCATAAAACCCTAAAATAGTTAGCATGTCAATGCAGCATGGAGTATCTAAGATCAGGCTGGTCAGCATGGCAGGTAAGTCAGAGGATGCAGCGCCAGTGGTAGAGTCACAGAGTGCCAAGGTCAAGGGCATGAATTCTAGTGAGCAGGAGGCAGGTGAGCCAGTGGCCTTGGTTGCCAAGTGCATAGAGGAAATACAGGTAGCAAGGGACATGTGCATGAACCACTTAAAGAGGAGGCTTAACAGCATTTGCTCCTTGCTAGAGAATCTGATTATCAATTGCAGTGAAGGTGAATACTATGGGGTTAAGGAGGAAATGCCTTCCCCAATGACAGGAAGGATGTAGTTTGAGTATCAGGAGCTGCTACTGTTCAGCATGCCAAGCAGAGCCATGCAGAAACAGGTGACATCTGCTGACATAGCTAGGGCTGTACCTGGAAGAGCACGCAGGGTCTCCCTGAAAAATAACCAATCAACATTCGTTTACTGAGGTTCCTCATCTTCTACAGTCATGAAGCCTCAGTTTTTATACTTCAAAAATAAAGCTATTCCAAACTTGTTTGTTTTGATGTTTTGTGTTTGTCACAATCTTGAGCAGTATACCTGTGTATGTACGTGTACTTGGATGCCCACGCATTTGATTGTTGTTGTTAATTGTCATGCAAGGTCAGCAGTAACATGCCTCTGTGTTCCAAAGACCCCTAACCCGCCTCGGGGTTGCATGCATCCTTGTCTTGCTGAAAACAAGGCCTTATTTTGGTTGCCGAGCCTCCTAGCCAGGGGCAGAAGACTGGTTACACAACAATGTAGTTGCTATGCATGCAATGCAAGTAAAAAATATTTTCTGTGAATGTGTATGTACAATAAAGGTATAAACTGCGGTTTCTGTATGTGCATGTAGGGGTTAGAAGAGTAGTCCATGAGTGTGCATAGGGGTTAGAAGGGCAGCTAGCTTACAGAGAGGTTAGAAAAGAAATCAGCATTAGTTTTTATGTAACAAGTGTTGACCCCGAATTTTAAGCAGCACATAGTTTTGTTTTGTGTGGTGCTCTAATAATTTTTAACAAAATAATATTACGCTCATTAGTTTTTATTAAAAACCACTTGAAAAATTAGCCAATAGAATTTGCTCTGTGTTTGATGAATAAAAAATTTTGTTTGCAATTTAGAGAAGCCCATTTTGGTATCCTCATAACTTTTTAGTGTATTAAACTATGCACATGCTTCTAGTTGCAATTTGTACTCCACCTATAGGGAATTCAAAATAAAATTATTATTATAATTTTATCTTTGTACCTACTGGAATATTTTTCAAAGTCAAAAGTAAATAAATAATACTTTTTTGTTGCCCCTGTAAGCATAAAACATGTTTCTAATTGTCACTAATACCGTTTTGGAGTAGAGGTCTTATTTTTATGTTGTTACAAGATTGCTATCCATTTTTTACATTTTTTAGTTTGCACTACTTTATATTTCTATTTTAGTTTATTGTTATTGTAGTTTTATTGTATTTCAAGAAATATTATATTTTTTCTTTAAAGCATAAAAATCCTTTACTTCACTATAAAACCTTTCAAAAATTATTAAAAATACATTGAGCATTTAAATTAATTTTATTTATTTTACAAAGCATAAAACAATAAAATTGTTTTTGAAATTATATTTATTGTTATAAAATTTTTTTTTGTTAATTATATAAAGCAATTGTAAAATAATTCCTAATAATAAAATTTATTAAATAGATTTTATGAATACTTTGTATAATCCACTTGTATTTTTATAAAGTTTGAAGTATATTTTTGGGAGTGTAACATTTAAAAAGGAGTAAATGATATTTGTAGAATTTAATTTGTTTTTTAATAAATGTGTACTCTTTGGGAGACAGCTTTTTGTAAAAAATATTTTTTGTAAAAAAACCCAACTTATTTACGTGCAATAATAAAAAAATTATATTGGACTTTTGTATTTACAAAGTTTTTATTAGAATTTTAACACAATTTTTTTTTTAACAAAATTATAAATAATTGTTTAGTATATAAAATAAAAATTATTTGTCTTATATTTTTTGTTTTATAAACTTTGTTTGGTATTTTAAACAATTCACAAATTAAAATTATAAAAAAATGACTATTGTTAATGAATATGATTATAATTTTTTTGATTCTGTTTCTAAATACTGCAAAAATGGCTTAACTGATATCTCAGATGATTTGTATAATATATTAGTAAGTTATCAGCAAAATATATTAGATGATATTTCTAATAATAATCTAGACAAAGCTTATTTTGGTGTAAATGAAAATTTAAATTGTTTTTGTGCTAACAACTGTTCTTACTCTCAATACAAATTATTGCATACAAATTTTTTTAATGATTTAATGAAAATATTAGAAAAAAATAAACTTCAACATAATAGTAAAGATCAGTGTGAAAAATTTACATATTATTATAATAATATTGTTAATTTAAGAGAATTTCAATTGTATAAATCAAAAATTTGTCAAGAAAATTATATGTTTTTTAATGATTTACATGTAGTTATGACGACTCAATACATTTATCCTTTTTTTTTAGAAACAGTTTGTGATGATAAAGAATATTTAACTAATGATGATAGAGTATTTATGATATTTATGAAAAAATATTGTTATCATTACAACCTTGATAATATTATTAACGAAGAGACTCTATATAATAATTTTGAACACTACTTGTGTGTTAAAGGTTACTTTGCAAAGCGAAGTAACTAATTTTAGTAATTTGTATTTGTAATAAGATATACAGGTTTTTAATTTTTATAAGTGGTGTTCCATGCCCAAGATATGCAACATACAGTGGCAACAAAAAGTGTATCAATGTTTTTCACTTTTGACTTTGGAGCTTAATATCTCTGTAAGTACTCAAGATAGAGACAATGGGTTATATTTATTAGAAAGCTCTATTGTGGAAGTATACATTGCAAATAGAATCACGTGTTTAGCTTTACTAATTACAAAGTTATGGGCATTTCAAACTGACCTCTGCATTGATACACTTTTTTTCCTGCTCATAAAAAATATTATTATTT
>JANBSE010000301.1:0-12538 GCA_027578475.1 Coemansia sp. RSA 2607
GCTACCAGTGACTTCAACTGGAACTCGTTGTATATGAGCGCCGACGCCGTAGCGGACTCGATCTCCGAGCGCCTGAGCATTTCCAAAGCCGACCTGCTCTCCTCGGACGCCAGCGGCAACCCCGCCGTGCGCCTAGCGCTGGCCGAAACGCACATCATCAACGACGCCAAGCGGTTCTTTGAGCAAAACGGCGTGCAACTGGACCGCTTTGAGAACCGCGAGCGCAGCGATACGGTGATTCTGGTGAAGAACATTCCGTTCAGCGTAGATGAGGAGGAGCTGCGCGCGTTGTTCGGCAAGTACGGCAGCCTGGGTCGTGTGCTCGTTCCGCCGTCGCGCACTATTGCCATTGTGGAGTTTCTTGAACCCACTGAGGCACGCACGGCGTTCCGTCATCTGGCGTACAAGCGGCTAAAGGACGCGCCGATTTATCTGGAGCGCGCGCCCAGGGATACGTTTGACACGGAGTTTGACGCGGCGGCCGACGCTGAGCGCCGTGAGAAGGCGAGGGAAGCCGGTGTGGCCCGGGAGGAGATTGCAAAGATGCACGAGCCGGTCAATGATCCGGCGGCAGATACCGGGGCACATGGCGGTGTTGGCAAATCGCAGACCGGCTGCGTGCTTTTTGTAAAGAACCTTGACTTTGATACTACCGAGGATACGCTGCGCGGCGTGTTCTCCGCCGTCGACGGGCTGGCTAGCGTTACTATTCGGCGCAAGAAGGACCCCAAGCGGCCCGGCAAGTGGCAGTCCATGGGGTTCGGGTTCGTCGAGTACAAGACACCCGATGCTGCGCGCCAGGCGCTGGCGGCGTTCCAGGGCACCGAGGTCGATGACCATGCGCTGGAGATCAAAATGTCCGACCGCGTGACCAAATCCGCCGCGTCCTCCGGTGACGCAGCCGAGGCGTCGTCTGGCAAGAAACCGAAGAGCACCAAGCTCGTCGTTAAGAACGTTCCGTTTGAGGCGACGCGCAAAGATATCCGCGACTTGGTTTCGGCCTTTGGCCAGGTGAAATCAGTCAGGCTGCCGAACAAGTTCTCGGGTGGGCATCGGGGTTTTGCGTTCGTCGAGTTCTTGACCCCGCAGGAGGCCCAGCATGTGCTGGACACTATGAAGGACACGCATCTGTACGGCCGCCATCTGGTGGTTGACTGGGCTGAGGAGGAGAATAGCCTGGAGTCCATCCGCGAGAAGGTCGGTCGCCAGTTTGCAAAGGACTCGGGTGAACCGTCGCAGACCGCTGGAAAACGCCGCAAGATTGAGGATGATTTAGAAAAGAACGCGCGGACCGCTGGAACCGATGACGATGATTTTGACATGGACTCGGACTAGACCTAACACTTTTTCCTTCTTTGATCGGTCTCTTTTTTTTTCCTCTTTCCACTTTTTGTTGCTGTTAAATTTTTTTGCTCTATCCTTTACTTTTTTTTGCATTTCACATCAGACTGCCTGCGCGCATGGAGTCCCAGCCGGAACCGCTGCTAAAGTACGCTGAGGAGCTGCTGCAGAGTTTCTCGCGCCTAATCGTCTACTCCGGCGACATCCTCCGCTCGCTCCCCGAGCCGCGCCAAGGCCTAGGTGTGGCCAACATCAAGCCCAAGAAAGAAGAAAGCACCGCCTTCCTGCGCGAATGGCAGCATTTGGAATCGGTCTTTGATGAGTACCTCATTCGCCTCAATGACATTCGGAAAAGAGCACATGAGGAGCTTGAGGCTGCGCGCATACGGTGTCTTGCCGGCGAGGACGTCGATTTGACGCTGCCTGAGTCTGTGGTCAAACTTGGGGCTCGCTTGGAAAAGTACAAGCGCCAGTACGATATGCTGCAGAGGATCATCAGTGGCACCGTGGATGTCGAGGAGCTCGAGGAGAGCGCGCATGCGTTGTCTCCGCCAAGGGATTCGGCCATGGAGGTTTCGTTGACGCCAGCTCCTGCCCGCGATGGCGCCGGAGCAGATCACACATTGCATTCGCAGGCGCCGTCTTCTTCGTTAACAGTTGACAACGAAGAGTCGTCTGCGGATCACGGTGACAGTCGCATTGACGTGGACACGCCTGCTGCAAATTCTACGTCTCCGACGCAGCAAACAGCCACCGATGCCGCCGATATGGACGACGCTGTCAGTATGTCCACACCGATGTCTGTCCAGAGCACCCCTGCACCTGCAGGCGCTTCTGTCAATGCAATAGATCCAATGGATATTTCCACTCCCACCGTACCCGATAACGACACCATCGATGTCGATGCCACCGCTGACCTTGACGAGGACATCAACGCGGACAACCAAGCGATAGAGCTCGACTCAAACTCGGATGTCGATGTTGACGACGAAGACATGGAGGACATATTCCAGTAAATTTATATGTATAGCTGTATTAAACCTATCTAATTGCTAGCTCCAGCACATCCCTCTTTTTTTCACTAGACACTGTCGAATGCATGAAGTTGGCCGATAATGTCAGCGCAGATCGCAGCTGCCATATCTAGACTCGAAAGGCTGTGCATGGCATCCTCCAAAGGTGCTTGCAAAGTGATCTCGCGCTTAACCTCAGCCAATCGGCCATTGTACACTAACATATGCCCAGCACTCCGCCCACGCTTGAACGCATCGAGTATCCCCGTAGACTTTACACCTCTTTTGAAGCTAAGCCAGTAGATACGGACAACAAGGCTACCGCCCTCAAGTCCACACTCTAAAGCCAAGTTCTCTGGCAGTGATGGGACAAACTTTTCGACATTCTCCGACTGTAGTGGCATCAGATCGTGGTTTCGCTCGGCAGAAAGGATCCGTCGTGCATTCTGGATGTCTTTTAGTAGCTCCTCGACATAACACATTGCCTCTTCGCACGATCCAAAATGTGACATGTTTTGTGTCTTGCGCAGAGCCAGTCGAGCGTAGTTCTGCGCATCCTGCGCCTGTCTTAACATTATTGGCTCGTTCTTCTTTAGATAGAACTGAGTCGGTTTTCCTTGGTTAAGGTGGGTAAAGTTGGCGATTGTGAAGGAGAGCTGCGAGACTGCTGTTCCAGAGACTGTAGCTGTTCCAGAGCATTCGCTTAGCCGAGTCTCTTTCAAATCAACGTGCCCCTCCTTGACTGATACTGCATTAGCCCCCGATGCTGGTTTTGCACATGGCTTTTCAACAAGCGACATGGAAGCAAGATTCTTGTGGATATGCGATAGAGAGTTGGGGATACTTTGCTCCAGGAGCCATTCGCGTTCGCTAGCGATAGCTGCCTCTAACACGGGGGATACGTGCGTTGTCATGTTTGTTTCTATGATACAAAAATATATGTTGAAAAAATTTATATCAATTAAGCAGAATGCATATTAGCATCACGATATATGTTTCCATAGCAAAAAAAGGAGTATATGGGCTGAAGTGCTGTGACCGAGAGCAAAAATGCATTGGCCGGGAATCGAACCCGGGTCTTCCGCGTGGCAGGCGAAAATCATACCTCTGGACCACCAATGCTTATTAAGTATAAGTGACTTGGAATTACCAAGTAACTTGACGCGCTTAAAATTTTAAATTTAAGAAATATATACAAAGCAACACACTAGTTGCTGCTTATTGTAAAACGCGCGACTTTTTTTATTAAATTGGAGTAGCTTTGAGTAAAACATATCATTAAAAACTATATACCATTAATTTTGGAGTTGCTGGTGCACACATTTGGGGTTTTTGATTAGTCGTTTTTAACTTTCTAACTTACATTTAAACTGACTGATACTTCACAACTGTTTAGCCTGATATCCCTTGAGTCACTACTAGTTCCGATTGATAGTTCCGTCTCCTTTGCAACGCACCAGCTTTTCACAATTTACAACTTTAAGAAAATTTAAAAGCTAATATTAAAACTGATGAAAGCGTTACCAGAATAAAAGACCAATTTTTTATTTGTTAATAATCAACATTTATATTAAAGATCTTTCACAACCTTCACTACGTATACTTAACGCTTATATCGCCGGAAATATCTAAAAGCTGCTATTTACTGGTGCCTACTCTATGGTTTTATATAAAACAAACTGGACAAATTATAGCAATAGCCCAGTCATCTCCGACATATATCTCATGCAGATCCTCGCCTTTCATACTCCCTGGACCCAAGTAGATATATCAGTAGCAATACAGACCAATATGTAGATGGTACAGCCACCCAAATGTTGTACCTGGTTGCCTCATACATTACTCAAATCTTCTCAGGTTTTATTTCCCATTATTTGTCTTTTTAAATTTACCAGACATGTTGCAGATACTTGTTTAAAGTTGCTTTAATCTACATCATGCATATTATTCTGCTACTATTTACAATATTTCTTACATCTTCTTTTGACAATGTCCCCTACAACTCCTCGTTTCGAGGCTATGCCTACGGTTATTATCGATAAAATCATTGGTTATACGATTTCCCGAACAATGCCTGACTATCGGATTAACGGATCCATAGAACGATCCATGTTGCACATTTGTCACATATGGCGTTATGTTGCTTTAAAAAGAATGTTTGGGTGGCTCTTTATAGATATTACCAATACATCTTTGCCTAAGCCTAGATATCCTAACTGTGGGAACCTATCTGTTCCAATTGAACATGTCCAATTTGGTTTGGTTAAAAACCTGTCAATCCATTCATTAGGCTGGGAGTCTGTCGTCAGTAAGGACCTTAGTTTGATGCAGCCACTTTTTGATGATTTTTGTTTTACAGCTGCCACCTCGCTTAATCTATGGTTATCTGGGCTTCGAATGTACAACTTTGGCGACTCTACTTCAACCGCAGCTGCGGCAGCTAACTTTGTAATGTTTTTGCAGCGTGTTAAAATGCTGGCTCCAAACGCCCGGCGAGTAGCAACAGTGATGCAGTTTTCGGATAGAACACAGATTGACCATGCCGTTTTTGCAGACATAAGCAAAGGCGTAGCTGGTCTAATCAGCGGTGTACCTGAAATTGGTCATTTCCACTTCTGCTGCCATGGCGTATCTCTTCAGCTTGATCCAGCACAATTTACTAGAATTACGCGCTTGGACTATGGATATAGGCCGGGTCAAGACTATTTTGCCAATATTGTATGTCAAAGCTCAAGCATTCTAAAGTACCTGTCAATCCTTAATCCATCGGCAGCTCATCTTGAGCAGATTCTCTATGGGACAGATAGCTCAATAGCTTACCCATCTCTCGAAGAACTCAGTCTAAGTGGTACCACCGAATCTGTCGAGGTGCGGTTTGAAGCCGAGTTTGTTCACTTTCCTTCTCTGAGAAAACTGTTTGTACATGGCTTATATCCATTTGCTAGAAGCGTTTTGGCCAAAGGGGATAATGTAACTCTGGAGCAGCTAGGTGTTTCATTTCAGTTTTTAGCTAGTGGTCCCAGCAATACCAATAACCTAGGACTTTTGACGACGCTTCTTTCAAGTCGGTTTGTCAATCTGCAGGCATTCTTTGGATCGCTTGTGTACAATCCCAGTGATTTGGAGACTTTTATTGACGAATCGTACGATAATACCGTGCAAACATTCATCAACTCGCTGCACTGCTACAAGAGTCTACGGAAACTCGAATTTTCGGGCAGTTACTTTAGTCATGCCATCCCTAACGGTGTTCTGTCCTACAAGGGTCTCGACAGCTTGCGTATACTAAAGATCGAGAGTATCGAAGTTGTTATATCCGACGTAGCTTTGATTCTGCGCAAAGCTCCTTTGCTTGAGAGCCTTAGATGCCATTTGACTCATAGAAGATCCATTGTCTATAGCTTGGGTACTGACCAGCTCCGTAAATATATCGAGACTGACATTGTTTCGCTTAAAAGCAAACTAGTTGCAGTCAAGATTACCAACACTAACGAAATGAATTGTACACAAATAGCAAAGTTTCTAATCCTTCTGGGAATTGCGTGTCCTTTGCTCTCAAGTGTTGTGACCATGACAATTGGATATGATGTGCTGCGTACAAAGATTTCATCTTTGCTGACAACGTCGCCATTCGACGAGTATGCCGAGAAATGTAGCAGACTGGCTACAATTGTCAGCAAATAGGTTTATTATTGTATGAATAGTCGTTTGCAGATATTTTAGTATTAAAGATAAAATCAGATACTCAATTAAATGACCTACTTGCGATGACGCTCGCAGAATGCAGCGATGCGCGATGCAGCAACATGAAGTTTGTCCTGAGGAGGCGTAATAACCAGGCGAATGGTCCCTGGGTATGCGAAGCACTCTCCAGGAAGGATCTCGACATTCTCTTCCCACTTGAGCTTGTGGCAAAAGTCTGCGTCGTTAGAAATGTCGGCAAACATGTTGAGATTCAGTTTGACCATGACATACATGGCGCCCTGTGGTGTGATCACATCGAGCCCCCAGGCTTTTCCAAGCTCGTTTTCAAGAATCCGTGCATGTGACTCAAGCTGCATGTTTAGAGTTGGCAGATACGAGTCGGGGATTTCAGCAAATATCTTTGGAATTGCTGCCTGGATCGGTGCGCACGGGCCGTTTATAAGTGTGGACAAAGCAAACAGACCCTGCCGTACTTGGGCAAATGCGTTGTTGCGGTCGTTGATTAGAATCCACCCAATGCGCCAACCTGGTACAAGCCACTGCTTTGCAAGTCCGCTCAGAGTCAAAATCGGTACGGTCGATGTCAGAGTTGCTGTTGGGGTGAAGACCTGACCACTAAATACCATGTCAGCGTAGATCTCGTCAGAGATTAGCGGAATCCGGTGACGCTCACAGACCCCCAGAATAGCTTTGAGATGAGCTTTGGTAAAGTTCGATCCGCAAGGGTTAGACGGGTTGTTAATCAGGATCGCGGCCGTGTTTTCGTCAATCAGTGACTCCATGTGCTCAATGTCGACTTCCCAGTTCTTCTCGGCAAGTAGATTGTACAGACGCGCCTCGACGTTGCGCGACCCAGCGACCGTGTTGTACAAACAGAATCCGGGGCGTGGCAGCAGAATATTCTGTCCCTCATTACACAGGACACTGATGGCCATTTCGACGGCACCTGAGCATCCGCTGGTCATGACAACATCCTAATCAAATAAATTTAAAAAAATGTTGGATGAATGCGTGGGTTGCAGTTAGTATATTTCAAGGCAGAGCGTGAGAAAAAAATATGTAGACGGAAACGACAAACGGTGGCAAGAAGACGACATTTGACAGAAACGATCAGGCGCCGTATTGCGTTCACCCCTTATTACATTACCCCTGTACGTGGTGAAATGTCAGCTGTGTATGTGTGTGGGAAAATATGTTGTCATTGCCATTTATTTCATGTTGAGGCTGCGTGGGAAAGTAGACATTATTTCTAACAGCATCGAGGTCACGCTTACTCCACACGTTTGTTTAGTCTGCATCTTCTGCCTGCACACGTGCCATGCAGAACAGGAATATGTATATGGAACAATGCATCCGATAAAAATTGTACTTACATTAGCCGTCAACGGGGCAAGGGGGTGGGTGTACTTGTTGGCAACAGCCTCGCGAGCTTGGGGAACACCTACAAAAGGACGACAAATTATTGGACATCGATGGAGAAAATTTTAATTAGTGCCGCTTGAAAGCCTAGCATCATTGGGCTGCGCTTCATTTGAGCAGCGAATACACAACTTCGCAGAGAAACATAGAATAAATAAAGACAAGTCTCAAGGAGTGAGCGGGTGATCAGTGGCTGAAATAGTCGGGGCCGCAGGTGTCATGAGTAAACAATGCTAGCGCACATTCCGTCACTAGGCACTTACCAACTGAAGGTGGGTAGCCGTTGAAGCTGAAGCTCCGGATAGCCTCTTCAACCGCTTCGACAACGACAGGGTGCGTCTTAAAGTTTCCAAAAACTGTAGGGTCACCTAATGAACAAGATAGAGTGTTTAGATCCAGATAAACTGTTAGTTTAATGTTTTGTGTGAGTATCTTGCGGTACCATGAGGGCAGACACGAGTGATTGATATCCGCGATGTCTATGGATATCTGTAGATATTAATACACTGATTTATAAGATTACATACCAATAGATAGACTGATTGGCTCCTTGGTGCTCTTTGGCGTAGCAAGGGGCTGCACAGGCCGGCTGAGCACGTCGCGAATAGGGTTGAAGGTGCGACGCGAGACATCGCTTGAAGCAATTGTTCCCCAGCCTCCGGGCTTCTGGGTGTTTCTTGGTTCGTTAGCTGAAGGCATCGTTAAAAGCTGGTGTTAATGTTGCTTGATGAAATAAAAAATAAAAATGTTAACGCAAAAGAAAAAGAGAAAAATGGTACAAGTGGTGGTGTTCTATAAAAGCAACGAGTAGTAACGGGGGAAAGGATTAGAATGATAAGCCGGGCAACGGAAGAGGAATAACTTTGGTCCTTTTATAGGCTGTGTGCAGGTTCTTCAATAAAAAAATGAAAAAAAAACATTTTCATTCCGTCTACACATTCAGTACCGTATCGATTTGACGCACACTGTTGTATCAGGACAATGTCCGAGCTCATTTTTTCCTAGGCTTTCAGTTAGCCAAGATTAGCTGTAATTTTTTGTTTTCGCCAAGCCCTGCTGTTTATGCAAACGTGGCTTTCGCTCAGACAAAGGTCATTTTTGTCAGCTAAGGCGCATCCGCCACAGTTTCTAGGTAAGACTATTTTAGGAGAAGTAGAGAAATTAAGGCTTGCTAAAAGCTCGCGAGTTTTTACAAGAGCTTTTTTGAAGGTTTTTAAAGAGTCACTACAGACGACGATCCTTTCTCCAGTAGGTGACCTGAGTTCCGGGCTCCCTTTCTTTTAAAGATGTGGTAAATTGTGCGTTAAGGAGTAGATCATTAGAGCCGCTTCTTGAAGGCCACAGTGGCAACTGTCTGGCCAACGGCACCACCAAACTGGAAGGATCTGTGCTTGACTCGGCCTGTGCACTCGAGATGAGAGCTGAATCTCGATACTAGCTCTTCTTCAGTCCAGTTGCAAGATGTTATCAGAAACACTCCGCTGTCCTTCAGGCTGCTCACTACAGACACGGGATACATGTCAATGGCGCTTTGGTCGACTGACACTGCATCGGCATCCTTGGGCTTTAGGCATATCGCATCATATGTGCCCTTGTCGAGAACCACGTCAAACTTTTCTTCTCCTGCCACGCGAGAAACATCCTGCGGATCCAAAAAGTCTTGCTCAAAATACGCTATTTTAGCGTTGCGGCTCTCTGCGATGCTTTTTGCAAGCTCGACGGCTTGGGCAGAGTAGTCAGTGCCGACCAGGTTGGTGTAACCTTCCTCGGCGAGTTCTAACAGCAAGTGGCCGTTGCCGCAGCCGACATCAAGGATTCGTGAGCTGGCGTCTTCGATGTTGCTGCATACCCAGGTGACCATCTTTGCCGCAGTGTCTTCGCCGAACCAGACCTCGCCAATATCCCCTGTTTCCTTAAAATTGCTGATTTCCCGGTCGTAGACGTTGTTCCAATGATCCTTGCTGCCGAGCTTGGATGCCTGGAACGACTCGGTCTCTTGCTCCAGAGTGTCCTCTGGCTTGGCACAGTTATCGCCACGACTATTTTCGCTAATCATGCTGCTGCTCACGTTGTTAGCTTAAGATAAAATAGATGTAATGCTTGGTTTAGTGCGCCTTGCGTTAATTTTCCTGGTCTGACGCGATAAATGACATCTCTTGGTGGATCAGCGAACGCCTCGGCCGCTTTATGGGCCCAACAACACAGATATATCGAAGCAGCATTTTTTGGTTTGTTGTATAGTTGGATATTGTTAAAATACACAATAAAGTCGAAATATGTAAAGCAATGGTGAGTAGAAAATCAGCTATCAGTCTTGGGGAGTGTGCGGAATATGAATGCCCGGATATCTTCTAGAATCTCTGCCTTGATGTCCTCAGAGACAGCAGCGCGTGCAAATGGTGTAACTGCTTCGGCAATACTATCAACTGTCAGCTTTTCGACGCCCTCGCCACTCTCGTGAACCACTTTTTGGCACTTGTCTTTGACCCTGTCCTGCCATCCGCTTACGTAGAGCTTGCTTCGCAGAATCTCCTGTAGCCGCTCGCGCTCTCCAGACTCTATGAATCGCTTTAGCAGCTCCTCTCTAATTCCCATCTCTTGCTGCGACATTGTCAAGTAGTATATAATGTTTTTGAGAATAATTAAGAAAATTAAAAAGAAAGTATAGAAGGCGCACTTGTTTGTGAATGTCCCAGACAAACAACATTAGTCGTGACAGTCAAGTTGTATTTGCAGTATCTGTCTTACGGGGAGTAATCACGTGCAGTGTTAACATTGTGGTTTAGAACAAGACCCGAGTGATAATGTTCTCGTTAATGGCCGTGATCTGCTCGTAGATGGTATTGATCTCGCTGTGCTCATTGACAGTGACATCAGCCATAAAGTAGGCAACATCGCCCTTTGAGTCGGAGATCTGCTTGTTGACATTAAAGTCAGCCAGAATGTTGTTGATCTGTCTCAGAACCCCAGGAACATTCTGGTGCACGTTAACAATGCGGACGGTGGTAAGATCAGTATCAGGGATAGCACGCAAATCGCACTCGGCAAAGTTAACAGCGTTGACCGAGGCACCCGAGTTGATGTACTTGACAATAGCGTTGGCAACCTCAATACCAATCATGCGCTGGGCTTCTTCGGTCGAGCCACCGATGTGCGGTGTCAGCAGTGTGTTGGGGCAGTTGCGCAGAGCACTCTCAAAGCCAGGACCGTTGGCTAGCGGCTCGGTTGGATAGACATCGACGGCAGCGCCGCCCAGATGTCCCGACTTGAGCGCAGCAGCCAGAGCGTCGATCTCGACAACTGTTCCACGCGATGCGTTAATCAGGTATGCGCCCTTCTTCATGAGGGAGATTTCGCGCTCGCCAATCATGTCCTTGGTCTCGGGTGTCTCTGGGACGTGAAGAGAAACAAAGTCAGCTTCGGCGAGTAGCTCATCCAGAGAATCAGCAGCACGGCTCATGCCGATCGGCATAACAGGCAGGATGTCGTACCAGATGACCTGCATACCAAGCGACTCGGCAAGAACACCGAGCTGTGTGCCAATGTGACCGTATCCAACAATACCAAGGGTCTTGCCGCGGATTTCGTAGCACGCCTTGGAAACCTTGTTCCAAACACCCTCGTGCATCTCGCGCGAACGGTCGCCAAGCTGGCGTGAAAGAAGAATGATCTCGGCAATGACCAGCTCGGCAACGCTGCGGCTGTTGCTGAACGGCGAGTTGAAGACACAGATCTACAGAAATCATGATACCCAGTTGGAGAGATAAGGAATTAGGAATTGGAAAGTTTAGCATAGTGTCTTTTTGAGAAAGATAATGTTGGGGGAATGGCAGACAGGAGAGAAAACGTCGTTTGCCAAATGAGGAAACTGACAAATGGTACTTTCATATGTGATATGGAGAAGGAAAAGTCAGCAGAGCGGAAAGATAGCAGAATTGCCGGGTTATTCTCCTTTTGGAAAACGACTCGCGCTTTGCGGCATTCGCTGCTATGTTCCGTTAGAGTAAGCATAGGATTGTGACTTTTAGGAGGTGGTGAATTTGGTTTGTCAACACAATCTTAGTCATTATATCGTCGGCAAGTAACGATTAGATCAAGACCATGTTGCGATGTTTGCAGAAACGGAATGAATACTTACTCCGCGCGAGGCAGCATAGTTCAGATCAACTTGGTTTGTGCCAATACAGAAGCATCCGATAGTCAACAGCTTGTTTGCATGTGAGAGTACCTCTTCTGTGAGCTTGGTCTTGCTTCTACAGGCATTAATGAATAAATGACAGATGGGTATGTTTAGTAGATTGGCTGTGACGCGGGTCTCTCTACAGAATCCAATTACGATCTTCATCGAATGTGCATATTCTTACCTGATGCCAACTGCATGCACATCCTTGATCTTTTCGATAAGCTCAGCCTTGTCAAGAGCCTTGGTGTGGAATTCGACCTGGTAGCCAGCCTTCTTTAGGATATCGACAGCCTTGGCGCTGACGTTCTCGAGCAGCAGAATCTTGATATCGCCACTGTTGAATGGCTTGAGGTTCCTAGTGCGTGTGTCGCGGGCGTTGAAGCTGTCCCGGCGCGAGATGGGAACGGATTCGATCTTGAGCGTGTCAACCATGGCTAATTATTAATTGGTAGCAGTATATGTGTGTGTTGTGTGCGCACTACGTTGTCGTCGATTGCAGGTGAGCAGTAATGTGTTTCTACAGAAAGTGGAAAACAGGAAGTCATCACTTTGTTAGCACACATATAAAGTCGGGTTTACGGATAACGTATTGATAAGACGGATGAGTATATCAACTTGTCCGTAGTAGGTAGCAAGGTGCTTGAACTCCGAAACGTAGCTGACAGATAGAGAGGTACTTACGTTTTGCAAAGAAAAAAGAGAAGAGAAAGCTGTTAGAGACTAGAACCTTTTTTGTGTAGAGAGAAGCAACAAAGAGTAGTATTAGTTTGGATGTAATGAAGAGAAAAAAGGAGAAAAGAGGGGCTGGGTCTTGCAAGTCTGGTCGGTGCTCGACCTTTTTAAACTTTCTTGGCCTCCTCCCAGTGTTGCTGCCACC
>JANBSE010000302.1:0-12511 GCA_027578475.1 Coemansia sp. RSA 2607
CTTTTGGCGTCACCGCGCCACACGTCGCGTATGAGCTGGCCGAAGCGTCCGGTCTCCTCGTCGACCTCGCGCTCCCACCACAGCCGCTTGTCCTTGTCTTTGGCCTTGTCCTTGGCCGACGCCGCCACGTGCGCCGCATACGACGCGTTGGCCAGCGGGTCGGTCGAGGCCAGCCACTCGATCTCCTGGCCGACAAACGCCCAGGCGTCGACGTTGCTGTGGCCGAACAGCTGCGCCTGCACGCGCGGAAGGTCGTCCTTGGCGCGCGGCGGCTTGTTCCTGATGAGTGCGCTCTGCGTAGGCGGCGCCGGCACGACCTGCGTGGCGGTGCGCGCGTAGCCGTGGTAGCACGTGGGGCGGTAGTTGTCGCGGCTGGGCGCCACGTGGCCGAGCAGGACGATGTCGCGGCGGCGCTCGCGTGCGCGGCGCATCTGGTAGCGCATCCAGGCCAGCTGCGCCAGGCCGGGCGAGTCATCTGCGCGGCAGCCGCCGACCTTGGCGTTGGCGCGGTACCAGTAGATCGTGTTGAGACTGAGCGCCGTCAGCCCACGTGCGCCGCCGCTGCCGGTGGAGCTGGTGTCGTAGTCGACCACGTCACGTGCAAAGTAGCCGCCGTAGAGGAACGTGGCGCGCTGGTCGGGCGGAACGTAATCGCCCCAGGCGTCGGCCAGCAGGCGGAAGGTCTTTGCGGCGCGCTTGTGGCCGGGGGCGGCCAGCTCGTTGTGCGGGCTGATGTCGTTGTTGCCGATGTTGGGCACGACGGGTGTGCGCGCAGGGAATGCGCGGCGCATGGCGGCGGTGGCGATGCGGTTCTGGTGGATGATCTCGTCGAAGGAGCGCGGGTTCTCGGCGTCGCCGTCGTGGCGGCCGCTGTCGCCGGTCCACACGACAAAGTCGAGCGAGTCGGCCCACACGGCGCGCAGGTAGGCGCTGGTGGCGTTGATCAGCGCCACGGGCGAGTCGCACTTGGCCTGCGCAATGCCGAACGGCCCCGTGTCGCGATGTCCGTCCTGGGCGCCGCCGCCGACGGCATTATTAAAGGCGTGCAGCTTGGCGGGCGGCGGGCGGTGGCACTGCGAGTACGTGGTCGAGCCCTCTCTGTAGTTTGGGTCGACGTGCAGGTCGGTTATGTGCAGGAAGCGGCCGATGGCGGAGGAGTTGAGGCGGCGGCCGTCGGAGTCGGGCTCGGGGTCCCAGTCGTGGTCGCCCAGCACGGCCACGCAGGCCATTGCGACGACGGCCAGCCCGGCGAGCAGCGCTACGGCGCCCACCAGCCACACCGAGGCGAAGCGGCCAGATTGTTGACGCTTTTTGTGCGGCGGCGTGTATCTGTGTACGAGCGGCGTGCTCTCTACCGGCGCTTCAGCCGAGGGTTGTCGTGAATTCATGGCGCTCTATGTGTGTAAAAATACAGGTTTTTTTAAAAAAGGAAGAAAAATAGTCTATTTCTCTCAAAGAGCGTGGTGTAACAATAACGCAGGGCTAATCCGGAAACAGAATACTACAAAATACTACTAATATATACGTAAGAGAGGTGGTGGAGAAAGAAAAGAAGGGATTGGAATGATGTATGCTGCTGGATTGGGACTTGACTTGGCGGTGGTCAGAGTTAGCAGGCGCATTTATTTATACAGCATACAGCATACACTCACTCGAATGTTTGGCGCGTATATGCTGGTCGAGGCTGTGCAACGTCCGGTCGGAATGCCATCGCCAGACGCTGGCAACGTGGGCCGCGGCACAATGCTGATTGGGCATTTGTGAGTGAAACAAGGGGGGCGATTTATGTCCAGTGGCTTTGCGCGATCTCAGCAGGACAGTCACGGCTGCGCCAGTTGACAGAATCCGGCAATAGCAGCCCGCTGATGCAGGCACCTGCTTTTCGTTGCTTGTTTGCTTGCACTGCTTTGCCCCCACCATTATTTGAGCCACATGGCCCGCACTTGTGCGCCTCCATTCAATCGCAGCCAGAAATCTGTTTTTGTAACCATCAGCCTAAATGCGCGCTGACGACATCTCTTTAGTGAAAAAAAAACACACAAAAAAACACAATTCAGGCCTGCCGCTTGACGGCAGGCAGGTTCAGCCGCTTTCGCAGGCGGCGCACGTCGTCGTCCAGCGCCGCCACGCGGCCAGCAATGGCCAGGAACGAGTCGTTCTGGTGCTGGATGACGTCAGCCACCGCCCTGGGCGACGGACGCCTTGCCCCACCGGCGCCGGCCGACGCCGCCGGCGCATCGCTTGACGCCAGGGCGCCGGCCACATGGCGCTCGACCTGGTCCAGCCGCTCGGCCAGCAGCTGCGCCGACGCCTCGATGCGAGCCAGCCACGCCCAGTAGTACTCGCTGGCCACGCCGTGGTGCATGCTGGCGAACTGGATGCGCCGCACGGCCTCGTACGCGTCCACTGCGCCGTCGCCCGCCTGCCGCCCGTCGCCCGTCTGCCGCCCGTCGGCCGCCTCCGCCAGGCTCAGAACGTCGTCGCCCGTGGTGGCAACGCCGCCCTGCAGCGCCTGCAGCGCCCGCTGGCGGCTGGCCACCTGCAGCGGCGTCAGCCCGCTCTGCGCCCACGACCCGTCGTCGGTGGCGTGCGCTACTAGCGCTGCGGCCTTCTCGGCGTGCTTGACGGCGAACGCGACGCGTGCACGTGCATCGTCGACCACTGAGCGGTCGCTGGCCAGCGTCATGCGCACGATCTCGAGCTCCTGCGCCAACCGCTGGATGCTGCCGTTGACCTCGCCAGCCTCGCGTGACGTCGAGTCGCCGACGATGCTGCTGCCGATTTGCACCTGCACCTGCTTCTGCCGCTCGATGTCCAGCAGCATCTTCTGCAAGTCGCTCGGCAGGTCAACGTACTTTGTCTTGCGTGTGATTGCCGGTGCTGGATTAGTTGAGGCCTGCGCTGGTGCTGCTGCATTAGCTGATGATCCAAACAGACCGGTGGATGCCGCAGTATTGGTTGAACCAAAAAGCCCTGTTGATGCCGGCGCCGTCGAAGTGTTGGTACCACCAAACAAGCCCGTTGAGGCCGGTGCCGCCGATGTGTTGGTTGATCCGAACAGGCCACCCGTTGAAGGAGCCGCTGAAGTATTGTTTGAGCCAAACAGACCCGTTGAAGGAGCTGCGGAAGTATTGTTTGAACCAAATAGACCACCTGAAGCTGGTGCTGCAGAAGTATTGGTAGATCCAAACAAGCCGCTGGATGCCGGTGCAGCTGATGTGTTAGTAGAACCAAACAATCCACCTGAAGCGGGCGCAGCAGAAGTACCACTTGACCCGAACAGACCGCCAGAAGCAGGCGCTGCTGAAGTGCCACTAGATCCAAACAACCCACCCGAGGTCGATGCAGCTCCAAACCCGCCAAATGACATTGCCCTTTTGTTTATTTACGCGTAGCGAAGAAAAAATGAATAAAAAATGAAGAAACAAAGAGCTGCCGCGTGTCAACAAGCAAAAGAAGAATTATTTTGCACAAATCTCTAGCGACTCGCAAATGCTATGCTCTACAAAAAAAATACATCACGGCTCGAGCCGCACGTGTGCGCCTTTATTTTGATCCACCGCCATTGTGTTCTCACTCAACTCTTCCTGCCTACGCAAAATAGCAGCTAATTTTCACTCCTTTTTTTTAAAAGACACACTCTACTTGACCTTTCAATGACGGAGCATGTGCTGCCCGAGCGCCAGCTGAAGGAGCTGCAAAAGGCAATCCTCGACTTCATGCACACGCGCGGCTACACAGAGAGCGCCCAGGCCTTTGCGCGCGAAACCGACAACGAGGGCTTCACCGCCGACCCCAATGACCGCCACCACAATCTGCTGGCCAAGAAATGGACCTCGGTCATCCGCCTGCAGCGCAAAATCATGGAGCTCGAGGCAAAGTACGCCAAGCTCCAGGACGACGTCAAGTCCGGCGCCGTCGTGCGGCGAGCAGGCGCCAAGGGCTCGACCGAGTGGCTGCCGCGCCCGCCCGTCAAGGCCCGCCTGGCCCAGCACCGCAGCCCCATCACCAGCGTGCGCTTCCACCCGCAGTACCCCGTTCTGGCCACCGCCTCCGAGGACATGACCGTCAAGATTTGGGACGCAGAGTCGGCCGAGTTTGAGCGCACCCTGAAGGGCCACACAAAGGCCGTCCAGGACCTGGTCTTCGACCCAAAGGGCGCCGTCCTGGTCACCTGCTCGGCCGACCTGACCCTGCGTGTCTGGGACGTCGCCGACGAGTACAAGTGCGTGCGCACGCTGCACGGCCACGACCACTGCGTCTCGGCCGTCCGCTTCCTCGGCCCCGACAAGCTCGTATCGGCGTCGCGTGACAAAACAATCAAAGTCTGGGAGCTGTCCACCGGCTACTGCATCCGCACGCTGGCCGGCCATTCCGAGTGGGTGCGGTCTGTCGACGTGTCTGCCGACGCTCGCCTGGTATGCACCGGGTCGACCGATCACACCGTGCGCGTCTGGGATCCAAACACCGCCGAGTGCAAGGCCGATCTCCGTGGCCACGAGCACGTCGTTGAAGTCGCAAAATTTGCTCCAGTAAACGCTTACGCCTGCATCCGCCGTCTTGCAGACCTCCCACAACAGCCGGCAGTTGTTCAAAACAGCGACAGCACACCTGCAAACACGCCAGCAACCGGCTTGTACGTTGTCAGCGGTTCACGCGACAAGACGCTGCGGCTATGGGACGTCACTTCGGGTCAGCTGCTGCACAAATTCGTCGGTCACGACAACTGGGTACGCGACTTTGTGTTCCACCCCTCAGGAAAGACCATCATTTCGGTTTCAGACGACAGGACAATGCGTGTGTGGGATCTAGCTACTGGCCGCTGCGCAAAAACAATCGAAGCATCAGAACACTTTACCACATGCATCGATTTTAGCATTGTCAGCCCACTGGTGGCAACGGGATCTGTAGATACTTTTGTTGGACTTTGGGAGTGCCGCTAATTAAATTAAGGAAGAATGTAAAACCATTGTTTCTAGTAATGTTAGTTGAATAGTAGATGTCAGCAGCCATGGTGTGGTAATGACCAGAAAACAGTTGTGGACTTGAAACATGTCTTCTGGCTGTGCCCCTACATGCTAAATTTCTCATCTAAATCACAACATTCTTTGCCTACCTCATGACATCTACACAACTGATAACATTATACTTAACAGCAATAAACACTGGTATTTCAAGCAGGTAAATGGTGCTTCCTGAACACCCAAGTAATCCACAGTTTAACATGTCTATTGAATCACCTATAATAAATATCTTTAAAACTAAACCAAGCTGTGGAAAGCCTCTCTTGTCTCCACTAGTAATTGGATGTTTGTTTGATTGTTTTGCAGGTATATCTGTTGATTCTTTTGCTGCTAGCTTGCAGCTTGGCATGCTTACATGTTCATAACTGCCATCCAGGCTAAGGAACACTTGGTTGCATATCCCTCCACTGGGCATGCTAAACAGAGGCTGCTCACCATACACAGATTGCTCACCAGCTTCCATTGGGGTTGGCATAGCCTCTGCTTCTGCATAGTACTGCTCCACCTGCCTCACTGTCATCAAGTCTCAGAGTAGGGTGCAAATGACATTCATCCACCTCTTGATCTTCGCCATATGCTCATCATCTGGCCATATACTCTTGACTGTTGCCCCACTTGCACCTTGGCTCTTCACCATACCTGCCTGCTTCTTGGTCAAGACACACAGCTCTATCACTGCCACAGTGGTTTTCATAAGCAAGTTCACTCTGACCAATAGTCTTGCTGCTGGCCCACCCATTCTGTCTCTGTTGCAACTTTGTGGCAGCGACTTGTTTATTGTTTTTGGGTTTAATAATTTTTTCTGTTGTTTTTGGTGTTTAATAGATTTTTATATTAGAAGGAGAGGTATCACGAGTGATTTCCTGGACTGTTAAAGCCCTCAAGTCGCTGGAGAAAAAATGAAAGAAGTTATAAGTAAAAGGAAAAAGAGAAGCTTCACTAGGCTTGCACACACACAGCTGTGATATGTTGCCTGCTTTGTTGCACATTTGTAGTTTCTACTGGCCACCTGTCACTAACAAGTGAGGGAAGGTGCTGACTAGGTACTTCTGTGGGAAAAGAGGACATACACAATATTTACTAATATTCACTCCTGATTCCCAAGCAGGTGAGATGCCTACATCATTTATATTGGCCCTGCAACTTTTGCCTCTTGATGGCTGCTCAGAGTTGATGCTTTCCACTGTAAGAACTTCTGTGCCACGTGCTCCAGAGTCTTGTGGTATAGTGTCACAGGTCCCCAGCCAAGCCTCACCCAGATCTTTAGCCATCACATACTGTCTTGCTCGCACAACTATATAACAAGATAAATGCACATCATAACCACAACAATGCTGTCCCCATGGTGTCTTGATTTTTCCATGTGATCTTGCTAATTGCTTTATGTCACCCACTTTATTTTATATTACTTTAATACACATTTTCTACTTTAATATTATTACATTTACAAAATATAATTTAACTACACTGACACAGCATTTACTGTCATAATTCCCAGATCAAAGTCTTTCAAATAAAATTTTTTAAGTCTTTTTGATTTTCTTGTACCCTCTGTGATTGCACTTTTCGGCTTGTAAAAATGTGTGTGCATTTATTGTAAATTGCTTTCTCTGTGTTAATACTAATGAAATGAATAATGAGACAAGTTTTACTATATTCACAAACTAATGATCAAAATTTTGTAAGATGAACTTCTACCAAGTCCATCTTATGCTGCTTTATAGAAGCATTGCCTGATGCTTGTAAGCTATCAGGGCAAGCTCTTTCAAGACGGCATGTACAAGCTCAGCCTTATGCCGAGTTGTACATGCTTGTCTCTTGACCAAGCATGTGCAATCACACTCTGAGTTCCTCACTTACTCAATTAATCCAATACTTTTACATTATTTTTCTCAAAATAATATCATAGTATGATTTAAATTTTTAAATTTTTTTATAAACTCTTGTTTTCACTTGGAGTGATATTTATTTTTTAGCTATGTCACTAGGTACAATCACATTTTTATTCAAAAATGTACACATTTTGTTGCATGAATAACTTGACTATTTTATTACTAATCAACTTTCAGTTTTTTAAATTGAAAAATATATAATACTTTTTAATTAAAATTAAAATAGTTGCAAGAATTTATATACAGTGGCAGGAAAAAGTTTATCAATGTTTTTGACTTTTGACTTTGAAGAGTAATATCTCAGCAAGTGGTCAAGTTGATAAGAGGTGGCTAATTTTATTTGAAATTCCTATTGTGATAGTACAATTTGCATATAGAATCACGTGTTTAGCTCAATTGACTAGAAAGTTATGGGCATTTGAAAATCACCTCAGCATTGATACACTTTTTCCTGCTGTTTTGAAAATAATAAATTTAATAAAATAAAAATATTAAGCCTACATTAAAAGCCCTTAGTTAAAACCAAATTGTGTTAAACAATCAGGCCCATTGCCTGTTACTATTTGACAATTATTCTCGGTGATTGTTTATTATGTTACCACATTTCTTATCCAGTGTTTACTCACACCAATAGGCTGTCACATATCATAGCACTACCAGAAATTCTTGACCATAACTCATATGACATTATTAATTTTCATTACTAGAGACTGTGCAGGCTACCTTTCAATCTTAACTGACTGCTCAGTTTGCCATTCTGGAAGTAATTTGGGGTTATGCTTGGTGTTGCAATTCTGAAAATCAACATTTAATCAATTCTAATTTTAAAATCAGTTAATTAAAATTTAAGACTACATTAGAGATTGTTCATCTGGTGATGCTGGTCATGTGTGTTTTTGTTTTAGTTAATTTAATTAATCCTATCAACAGTGATGCAGCTTTAAAGTTTATCGTTTTTATCTTTAAGCATGTCTGTTTTTTGAACATGGCACTATTATGTTTTCACAGCATCATTTTTCCAGCTGTAAATTAATATATTTATACCAAACAGATTGATATTTGTATAATAAAACTATAAAACACATTTCCAGTTGACTAGAGTGCATTCTTTATTGACATTCACTTAGTCAAAATTCTCATTCATATTTATTGTAAAAGACCAACTATTCTTTATTCTTAGATCAATACACCAATTCTTTGCTAATAAACTATTATCTACTATAACAAGATCTACACATGTGAAAAGCTTCTTCTCAAGCAATTTGGCAACAATTGCTTGTGTTTTCATTTTTCCAGTTATTTAAATATGATTGCAAGTTAGCCTACCCCATGCAATATTCTCTGGTTGGTAGTTTAGTTTTGCAACAAAGTTCTTGGAAAACAATCAGATATCAAGATAATACACTCTGGCTATATTTAGAATAAGTTTGGTAATGATATTTCTAGTGCTACTACCAGTATAGTATTGCTAATTGATACTACTCTTACTTTATTTTTATGTCAGAGATACGTTTAGATAAATGGGTTAAAGTGCAATAAATAAGTAGTAATACATGCAGAGTATATAAGGTTGTAAAATAAAAATTTGTTAATTAGACTTATGCTTGTTTATTTAATTAAAGAAACAATTTTTATAAATTTCTAGACTAGCAGGAAAAAGTGTATCAATGCTCACATCGTTTTCAAATGCCCATAACTTTCTAGCCAGTTAGTCTAAGCATGTGATTCTATTTGCAAAATGTTCTACTACAATAGGGCTTTCAAAAAAAAATAGCCACCCCTTATTAACTTGACAATTTGCTGAGATATTACTCTTCAAAGTGAAAAGTTAAAAACATTGATACACTTTTTCCTGCCACTGTATATTAGAAAATATAATATGACTAAGGAAAGCCAAGAGGGATTGCGATGTGGAGCACTCTGGATGCTCCTTTGTATAGGTGTCTCCAGGGTGTCCCATTAATTCATGTGACTTTACTTGCACGAGAATCAATGGTGACTACATGTAATTTAATACCCCGGAAAGCCAGAGAAGAGATTCCTTAGTTTTTAATATCTCCTGATGCTTAATTTTAATGCTATTAGCTCAATACATTATATTTACATATGCTAACTCTCTATGCTCATAATGCTTTCAAAATATACTCTGCTGTTAGATAAAAAACAAATGATATTTTTGTATAAAAGATAAAGCCACAATAGACCAAAGCATTGTTTTATCCTCCATTAACTTCATATTAAATTCAGATAATATAAACTTTTCTTCTTAATTGCATCTATCAAAAACCTATATGAATTATCAAAAAATTTAAAATTGAAGTAATGTAACAGATTAGTTTCGTATTGTATTGTGCAAAATTAATGTCAATTTAAGCAGTAAACACGATATGTCCAAAATAAAGTTTGTCAATTTTGACATCAAAAAAATCCTAAAACTTGGATTATAACTTTCTTGAGTCAAACAAGTTAAATACTTGTTTAAACTAGGTAATAAAATATGTTAACCTGTATGTTAAAAAAAATTATACTAAGAAAAACAACTATTCATGTGTTATTGATCAAAACACTTAGCCAGCCCTGAATGTTTTAAAAGATAATTTCATAGATTTGATAATGCAAAGTAATGCACATAAACAGGAAATAATAAACATTTTCTCAAGAGGGAGTGATGTGAAAAAATTTTTTAAGTACGAAAAAAATTGTTTTTTTTTTGAACAGAATACTTATCCAGCTCTACCAACTTGCTTAATTTGTCTATCTTAGCTAACTACAATAATTAATATTACATAAATTGTAAAGGGATGCAGGCAGGCAAAAAAGTTATTTTTAGATACAATTGTTTAGACTACTGTTTTTGACATGATTTGTTTATTTGCAGTAAAAAATATTAAAAAGCAATGTGTTTTTCAATTGCCTGCTACAATTGCTTTGTACAATTGCCTATGATGCTCACAAATATGTGTAAGCTGTTTTTTAAAAGAATTTTATAAATAAATATTAATTTTTTTATTTTGTAAAAAACAATATTATTAAATGTTTTTAAGCAAATATTTTTTATAAATAAAAAAAATTGTCATAATATAAAAACTTATTAATTATTTTTAATTAAAAAAATAACATAAAATAAATATTAATTAATTATTTTTTATTTAAAGAAAATGTCATTATATAAAAAATTTTAAATTTTTTTTTTTCAAAACAAAGAAAAAATGCTTTCTGATTTATTAAAAATTAAATTTTTGTGTAATTAAAATCTTTTAATAAAGGAAACATAAAAAATTTAAAAGGATTTTTGTATTTAAATACAATATATATATTCATTGAAAATATTAATTTTTTTATAAAAAAAATTATTAAATGTATTATATAAAGACAAATTTTTTTATTATATTTTTTAGTAAATAACGTTGAATTGAATTTTTTTAACAAGTGTTAATCTAAGTATATATAATAGAATGTATATTTTCTTAAAAAATATTTATCTTTAACTAGCTACTTTATAGAACAACAATGGAGTCTTCAACAATTGAAAGAGTATACACTGTTAATGAATTTTTTTCGTTGGCAAAAAAAAAAATTGCAAGTGAAACATTAATGGATGAAGAAAATATCATTTATAACTATGTGAAACTTTGTGTTCAGGGAAGATGGCTGTCCATTGATATTAACAAAGTTGCATTAGAGAGTATGAATATAGCATTTCAAGATTATAGCAATTGTGATCAAGAATATGATATTGAATTCGAAGTTTGTCTAACTGATGGGTCAATACATTACATAGAATATAATACCTATTATTCATTTGAACCTTCTTATTTGAAACCAGTCTGTTAATTGCAATTATTTATTCAACAATATTATTAAAAAATTTATAGATATTTTCTATTGTTCTCTTAGTATACAGTGGCCGAAAAATTGTATCGATTTTTTAACTTTTGACTTTGGCGAGTTATGTCATAGCGAGTAACAAAGATAAACCAATTTGTTATTTTTGTATGAAAACCTCATTGTTGTGGTACACATCGCAAAAATGTGTGTTTAGATTTACTAACTAGCAAATTATTATGATTTGAAAAACAATTATGCCTGGGTATACTTTTTTTGTTGTTTTAGCAATTACAATTCAAATTTATTAATAATAATTAATATTACATCCACACCCCATAATAAAAATAATGTATGTGTAACACTTGAACATATTTACTCTTACTATGTTACACTTTTTTGATAAGTATGTTTAAAGTCCCTGCCTTTATTTTCCAGTGTTTGTTCACACCAATAGGCAGTCACATATCACAGCACTATATTGTTGGACCTTGTCTTTTCGCTGCTTCGATCCTCGGATTGCCAGGTGCGCTCCCTTCCCCACCAGCGAATGGTGGCGGCCCATACACGGTGGTACCAGGCGTCCCATATAATGGCTGCTCCTGGTACTCGAATCTACTGGATGCTCCTCCTGGTGAAGGGGTGTACTCGACGTGCCCGGCACCCTCCCCGACGCGGCAACCCATCACGAGGGCCTCCAGTAGCGCACAGACATCATCCAGTCTGCGCTCCATCTTCTGCATGCGCTCCACGGTCATGACCTTCCCGGCCTTGCGTTGGCCCTCCCCGGCTCCTCCTACGTGAGTGGGCACCGGCTCGACCCGCTCTCCCTGCTTCCCTACCAGCACGCTACTCACAGCGACCGAACCAACCACTGGCTTCGACGGCGCTCCACTCTTCTCCGACTCCTTAGTAGGCTGCAACAACATCACATATGTTTTTGGGTTTTATAGTTTTAGGCTGTTTTTGGGTTTTATGACTTATTGTAAATAATAAAGGGGAAAGGTATCAATGCTACTACTCTGCACCGTTAAAACCCCTTTCACTCGCTGATTTTCCAAAGACTGACCAAAGGCACTATCTGCTCTGGGGGCCCTTGTCGCTACACACACGGGTGGCTCTAATATGTAGCTTGTGCTGCGTCTGTTCGCTGATAACTCGGCTGTTGTTGACAGGTACTAACAAGTGAGGGGAAGTACATGATACTGTAAGTTTTTGCAACTTAGCGGCGCTCACAATAACACAAGAATTCACTCCCGATTCCTTCACCTTAGCAGCCACCCTTGGTCCTTTATAGTTCTCGTCGCCGCCAGGCACCTCATTGTTCGATTTGTTTATACTTCCACTCTCACCGCATCCCACACCACCACTGGTTTCCTTTTTGGGCGATGGCTAGTCGATAGTCCTCCCACCATCAGGCGCCACCACGTTTGCTGATGCCCAGACTGCGCCAAGTTCCATTCCTCCCAGCCCTCGGTGTTGATGCATAACAACCTGATGAGAGGCATGCTCGTCAATATATGCCAGGGTGGTTGAAACCTGTATTTCTAGAACTAGTACCGCAATTCACAAGCTATTATCCCCTATATACAGTGGCAACAAAAAGTGTATCAACGTTTTTCACTTTTGACTTTCAAGAGTGATATCTCCATAAGTAGACTAGATATAATCAAGATGTTATTTTATATGAAAGCCCTTATATATATGCCAGGCACCCCCAAAAGTGGAGTCGGCCAGTCTTGTGTGCAAATGTTAACCAATTTCCCCCAA
>JANBSE010000303.1:0-12465 GCA_027578475.1 Coemansia sp. RSA 2607
CAGCAGCAGCAAAGACAGGCATCGCAATCGACCGACAGTGCTGTCCTTGATCGCATGCTTGAGCTCGAGAGTGCTATTGCCACAGTTAAATCCTCGCTTGACAATCACGCGTCGTCGTATTACTCGGTCGCATCACAGATAGCAGAGTAAGTGTTTCGCTGTAACAATGATGCAAATGAAACAGCCGCCTTCTGTGTATACCATATTGTATGTATGCTATCATCACATGTTCATCCATTCAAAGTGTTCCCTGGATTGTACGGTTTGTTCTTTTTTGTATATAGACTAAACGCACGAATTGGGCGGCTGAGTGTAGCCAAAGAGTCTCAGCATCAACACCAATCCCAGCAACACTGTCAGTCGGATCAAGATGACACTAATATCTGTAGCAGAAGAGTTGTCTCGACATCGTCTGGTTCTGCACCTTCAGCGAACGAGACTTTAAATACATTCTCGTCCATCGATCTGGATGACATGGAACTGCCAAAACCAGCGGTTGAGTCAGAGACAATCGGATGTAAAGACGAAAGCAACGACGATCAGTATGCGCGCATTCAAGAGATGATCGACTCACTTATCAAGGACGCTGATTCTGCGCTTAACTCAAAGCCTAGTCATCACAAGCAGCGCACAGTGATGTCCCAGGTACAGTTAGATGATTTGACTGATTTGCCGTCTTCGCGCGATCCATATTGTTCCCCTGAGCAGCTTTCATCAGTATCTACCGTGTTTGAGGATATTCCGGCATTGCAAGAGCGTCCAAGCTCGTCACGGCGCTCTGCGGTGAAGCACTACGGGCTAGGAGGGTACCGGCACGGCGACATTATTCCGCAAAGGCCGGCTTCGGCAATGAGTACATCTTCCAGGTCTCGTAGAAGAAGGCCTCAGACACCAGTTATTGTGAGCAGATTAAACCTACGCGCAGATCCCTCTGAAGCCGATGCTGAATCAGACACAGGTATTGAGCCGACCAATTATTCTGTTAGAAGTCGTGCTCGAAGCAATAGTCGCAGCCAGTCGCGCAGCAGTTATGCGAGCCATGATGTTCAACAAAGCAGATACCACGAAACTGCAAGCCATCAGCACTACCAGAACTACCCGCATACCCAGTACCAAAACCAGCAACATAGCTATCATAACTACGCACGACATAGGTCAGATACACTTGACTCTTTCCTGTCAAACTCATCCGAAACCTGCGTATCACCTGGTAACCGTATTTCGCGAGAATTTTACCGCACACCAATGTCGCACATGTATGCTGGGTCGGATGCGCTTGTCGATAGTTTGTGCACTCCGACAAGAAGAAACTTTGATTTTGGTTTTGCTAACCAGTCACCCCGCTTTAGAGATGTACATCGAGATTCGCAGACACATACTCATATAGACACGACTCCCAGTAGCGGGCAGCGCAGTGAGTTTCCTCGCCTGTACACCGATGACCAGCTTGACCGCCAGCATTCACGGGGTCATTCACTGTTTCCTGATCTGCACGCCAGTGATAATGCGGGTAGCCCTATTTCGGGGAGTAATGTCCCTTTTATTCGTCGGTTTCGTAATTCTGTCTCGCGTGCAGCCCTTCGCACTGCTTCTTTTGTGGACGACAGCGTCAACAACGATATTGCAGCACTTGCAGCAACATCGAACGCTCAGTCTCTACTGCGACCACGCAGCAACACCGTTACAAGTGATCGTCCTGAGCCATATTTTGCGACCATGTCTACATCGGGTCGTATGAGTGCCGAACCGATTGAGTATGGCTGTTTAGGCAGCCCACTTGCGTCTCGCAGTCCTCGAAACGGCAATGTCCAGTCCGAGCCACTGGCCACCCTATGGACGCGTCGCCAAAACCAGTCATTATTTGCGGATCTGCAAAAGCCAAACCTGCGCATAAATACTGCTGATATTAGAAAGTGCCCATTGCGCGGATCGGACATTATTGAAGAATGTGAAAGCAATGGCAGCAAGGAGTGTTCGCCTTTGAATACAAGTTCAGAAAGTCCCAACATCATTGCTACATCTCCAGCAAGTCCCGCGGATGCAGCGAATATGAATGGTATTTTTGGAATGGTCAGCCTGCTTTATTGGACGCTGCTGTTTACACTCGGTGCACTGATGCTTGACTCGTTCTTGTGCCAGGTTGCAGGCAAGCGAGTCATGGGCACAGTCGACAAGATTTCGCAGTCCGATGTTGCACATGAGAAAGATAAATCTAAGAAGGGCGAGGTGGGCACAAAACCGACAGATGTGCCTCGTAAGGCAGAAGACGGAAATGACAATATTAATGTTGCCAATACTTTTGGACGATTTGTACGCTGGTATATCGAGGGACCAGACGACCGCACCGACGGAAATAACAATATCGCTAATCATGAAATTAGCGACCGTAAAAGCCGAGTTAAACCATCGCTTGGTCTAAGTAACAGCGAGCTGAACATTCCGCGTGCACGCAAACCATCCGCTATGCGCGGATCGTTTAAGCATATTGAATAATCGTTCTGCTTTCTAACAACCTGGGTGCATCTCATCTTATTCAATTAATATCAATGACATTGCCATTCATGTCTACATATTTCAACTGTTATTGCGCAGCAGTTTCTGATGTCAAAACGCATCTTTTGTGCAGAAAACATTGGCAATTACGTAGTTAATGAAGAAGACTTGGTGTTTAAGCTGGGCTTGGAACTTTTAGAAAAATATTTTTAGAATTCCGATAGTTCTTGGCATGATTTCCTGCACATTTCTCGCCTAAAAGATTAATGAGTGTCAGGAAATGAAAACATGGTGTATTTATACAGCCAACTGCTTCAGTAGTAATCGTCTACATCTCTCCTTTACTTTTGTTTTTCTTTCTCAAACATAGAAAACTCATTTTCTTATTCCACAAACATCATGTCTACAGTTTATACCCTTGTCAAGCCAACAACATACACGCCATGCGCTCTTGTATACGCGGGCTCTGCCGAAAGCAAGAGCTGGAAAACTGCATTGCAGGAGCCGCCCTTGTATGAGATAAACTTTCGCGGTCGATACATAGAGCTCCGACAGACCATTTCCGAATCCACGACAACGGTCGTTCTCAAAGGAGAATATCACGGACTGACCCGTAGCTCGGCCACTATTGAGGGATTCAACTCTTCAGCTTCTGCAAAACGTCGGAGCAAGCTCAAATACGGGTGGTCCTTTGTCGACTTTAACAGCAACGAGTTCCAGTGGTTTACAACAGTTTTGGGGCATACGTACACGCTTCGTGACGGCAACAACAAAGAGGTAGCCAAGTTTGTTTTAAGACTGCGCGACTACCGAGCCGTCGGAACGCTGACAATTCTTGAAGAAAACATGCCCGAGCAACTGCTGGCTCTTGTCATGCTGACTTGCAAGATTGTTCATAACAATATGTGTTGTAATGATGCGCCGGTTGCCTCAACGTCAGTTGTGGTTACTAGCTAAACAATAGCTGCCGTACTTGTTTGAATAGTTAAAAGGCACATTTAAAGCATTAGTAATGTGAATATAAGTTATGAAAGCGATGAGGATGATATGAGGGGAGATGTGGGGATAGCCACATGCATTGGAGGTAACTGCGGCGGAGTACGTCGCTGTCTTGAGCGCTTGGAATCAAAGACGTCAGTTGTTTTGACAACCTTAAGCATCGAGGTAAGCTTGCGAGACTTTTGCTGCTGCTGCTGCTTTAAAGTTGTCGACCTTTTAGTCAAACCACTTGCCGTCTTACGCCCGGTATTGTCCAGAAGAGTTTTCAGCGGCGCATCCTTCTTTCTATCTTGCGGTTTACGTCTCGGTATCGATGCTTTAACTGCGATCGGTATAGGAGATGTAGATTGCCTAGTCTTACTATGGCTTGCTTTATCTGCTGAACATGTTGCAGGTGGGTTGCATATGCTCTCGATAGACATTATGCCAGAACCTTTACTGCTGTTGTTGCCGCTAGATACCGTCTCCTGCACCAAATTAGCACACTCCACAGACAAAGCAGGCAGCAGCTCAATTACGTGGTCTGACTCGCCCGAAACATAAATGTCAAACACGTCCTCCCACCCTCTTGGAGGCTCGTCACGGTTGATAAAAATGGTTTTGCCAGCTCCTGCCCGTTTGGTCTTGGCTGAGCAATCGCGCACGCAGCGAGACATTTCCTTGACCATCCGCTTGATGCCAGGAATCTTTAGTGATGTACCGATGACAATAAGAAGATCCGGTCTGCGTTTCAAGTCATACTCGCTTAGCGCACCAATAATTTCCTATAGCTTGCTTAAATATAAACGGATACATGGTCGGTTAGTATCAAACATCAGGTCTTTTAATCTATATTTTGTAGCTACTGCCAAACAGTAGCATCTGGTTTATAACAATATGGCGGCGGAGAATCTGAGACCAATATGCACCGATTAGTAGCCATTTTGTGGAGATAAACAATTGTCTCCCTAAAACAACTGCTCTATACTTACGCTCTGGGGATGTGTCTCGTTGTAGAGAACGATGTCGGGTCGCAGGACGCCGGAGGCAACAGAGCGTTTCCCTACCAGGTCACGAATGACTTCAATTTCTTTGCATCGAGGGCATGGCGGTGGCGCACCCTCGCAAAACTCCTGAGCCAGCTGCTTTGTAAATGGGTACCGCGTGTGGCATATTGTGCAAATCACGTTATCCAGGTCACCGTGAAGCTGAACAGCTCTGGTGAATGTCTTGTCAAGCGTTGTCTGTCGCTTCCGCCCTGAAGTGCTTTTCCGCTGTTTAACATGATCCGTAGTGGTATCTTCCTGTTTGCCAACGCTACCTGAACTGGTTTCAGACATACTATCCATGCAAGCTGTTTCGATGGTGGATATAATTTCGTCTGCAGGCTTCTCAAACGATGTCTCAAGGCCAATGCGCTTTTCAAGCGAGTCAATGTTTTGTGTGTAGCATCTAAGCAGCTTCCCACGCTCTTCGAGTTCCTTTATAAACCTGTGTGTAGGTGTGCAGTTTGCCTGGCTGACCAGGTTGCGCAGCTCGCCCATGAAGTTGTAGAATACGCTAATCATGCCAGGATCAGTAAACAGGGTTGCATCAAATAGATCTTTGCCGTTGGATACAGCGTTTGGATATTTTCGCTTGAGCTGCTGAAACAATCCGTCGGGCGAGCGGAAGTCAGGAATGCCAGAGGACACGGAAATGCCCGCACCCGTTATTATAATACATCTCTGGCATGCCTGCACCGCGCGCTGTAGCTCTTGGAGGAGCTCGAGTGACTCATTATTCTGAGGCTGTGACTGGGTGCGGCTCGCTGAGCCTCGTGTTGTAGGTCTATTTATATTCCGACTGAATTCGCTCAAGTCTAGCCGCTTCATTTTTATTATTTTACTAGCTGCTGTTACTGGCTCCGTAGCGGCTGTCTGAAATGAATGTTAGAATACAAATAATTGTAAAAAAGAACTAAACGGCAACCGTAGAAAGAAAGAAAGAAAGTAACGTGACCGTTAATATGCCAAAGCTGAGCTGAATCCAGAAATTGAGGCTGCCTCTAATCTGATTACATCTGACCACAAACATGTTAATTCTGGCAGCAACAATCAACAACCTGGATTTAAATGGGCCAGCGAATGGGGATAACCCGACCAGATGGGGAAACAACAAAAATAGATTGCGCTGGGGTGCGCATTTGAGATGCCTGCCAAGCCAAGGACCTTGTACCAAAGAGAGCTTACACGGAGTTCAGTACACAGCTTAAAATGCGGTGTACAAAAGAAGAGCTAGCATTTCTTATGCGCTAATATTGAAAGAGGCGTCATTTTACTAAAGGCTTCTTGCAGGAGAGGCGATACACGAAAGCTAACATGAAAAGAAAAAAACATGGGTGTAGAACTTGCCAATGTTCTCTTTTAGACAAAGGGCCAGTTTAAAAATAAGTAGCGGCCAACTGCTATGTATAAAGATGAAAAATGGCCATGGGACTTTCACGCATGTTTGTGCTCTGTCACAGAAAAATGGTGAAAATCCCTACTTTTTTCATTGAGTAGCGGCGGCAAAAGCGACACGCAAACTTTTAGTTTAGCCCAACGTTCTCTCTTCCATTCTTTCTTCTTTTCTTTGACTGGTATTTTTCTTACTATATTTCTATTAACCACTTATTCACATAAATTCAAAGCTATTTGCATATTATATTGAAATGAGAGCTTTTACAGCCAAAGTCGCCGTGTGCTGGGTGCTGGCAACCACAGCAGCGATAAGCTTGGCTCAGGAAAACGGAAATAGCAGAGCCGAGTTCAAGCGCGTAGCTGAAGCTCAGGTGGCTGAAACTATCGGGTCGCAGGATATTTTTTCAACGCCAACCCCTACCGTGGTGCCGGCGCGCCACCCACGTCAGCTTTTGCAGAGCATAATCGATGCTTTAAATCCAAACAAGGATGGGCGCGCAGATGGAGATAGCTCTGACGCAGGCAACACAGACAACACCGACAACACGGAAACCGCCTCTGACAACAATAATAACAATAGTCAGACATCTGACAGCACGCCGTCATCTTCCTCGCGGTCCTCAAGACCCTCGAATACAAATAGCCAGCAAACATCGGATACTAGCAACGACAACCAGGACACAGAGACAAGTGATACGCCCTCTTCAAGAACAAGCAGATCATCGACGCAAAGAACAAGCTCGACAGAAGACAACGGCGATGAAAGCAGCACTAATAGCAGCACCAAGACATCGTCGTCCAAGACGTCATCTACAAAAAGTTCGCCGACAACAACATCAAAGTCAACCACAATGGTTGTTGTCACAGTAACAAGACCTGGGTCGACCATTACAACTGTTGCACCTCCACCACCCACTATTGACCAGGCTAACGGTGACAAGGCTGACGTTGGTACTTCAGAAAATCTTACGACCATTATTGCTGCACCTACAGCAACGGCTGTTGCGCTTATGCTCTTCGCAGTGCTCTTCTATCTGCACCGGAGACGCAAGAACCGTATCAGATACAGCGACGACGACGCGTTTTCCAAGGGCGGTGCAGGCAAGGCGACCAAGCCTTATGTCCCACCGAACAACCCTGAAGGACTATTTGCGCCTCGCGACCACGGTAACGATGGGTACATTAAAGAGGAAGCAGGCAATCTGGGTGACTATTACCCACCACACGTTCCCAATGATAACACGCTGTTGCTCCCGCCACAGCAGCAGCCGCCGCAGTTCGGTCAGCCCGCTGCTGGTTCTCAATTCCATCCAATGGATACCAGGCACCAGCCGTCACAGCCCCACAGGCAGCCGACACAGCTACCGTATCAGCCACCTCACCGGCAACAGCCGCGCCCCCCGCAGTTCCATAACCAGGCGCCTCCTCCGAGCCAGTTTGTTAATGGCAACACCGTTAACAACGGATACTGGAACTAGACAAATCTGCTGAGCTCCAGCTTTACTTTGGCTACATTTAGAACAATTGCTATTGCTTTGCAGGCAATGGATCTTTAACTCATGACAGATTTACGTATTATTCTTTAACCTCATTTTTAGTCGTCTTAAAACTCCTTTTCGTGTACATCTTTTTTAACTAAAAAAACATAAAAAGCAAAGAGATGTGAGCCGACGCTATTCCAGCCAGCTGTGGCGGCGTTGCTGTTCAAAGAACGCACGCGTGGTGCTTGGGTTGGGGCATTTGGCAGCCTCGCGCCTGGTCTCAGCCTCGGGGATCCACTTCTGGATTGAGTCGATCCTTGAAGCAGTCGACGGGTGCGTATTAAGGAACTGCGGAGGGGAACTGACCTCGGCTGCCCGCATTCTCTCCCACAGTCCGACGGCTTCCTTGGGGTCATAGCATGCGGCAGCCATGAAATACAGTCCCAGCTGGTCCGCCTCTTGCTCGCACTGCCTGCTGTTCGGCAGCTCCAGCAGCAAGCTTGACATTGCTTGGCCCAGCTGCAGAATGTTTGGATCGACAAAGAAGCTTGCAATAATGTACAAGATCTGAAGCAGGCTGGCTTGAGATAGCTTTTCGGCCGAATGCCTTGCGTACTGATGAGCAACCTCGTGCGACAGAATGGTCGCCAAACCGCTTTCGTTGGCGGCCACAGGAAGAATGCCACTAAACACGAATATCTTGCCACCAGGAAGCACAAACGCGTTCTTCTCGGGTGAGCGGATCACATGCACTTCCCAGTCACCCTTCATCCCGGTCGCTTGAATGACTCGCTGGGCCACACGGCGCACGTAGAGGTCTGTGGGTGTGCCTCGAGGCTCAATTTGGCCGCGGTACTGCTGTAGAATCTCACGGTAAGCTTCGATGCCTGTATGCGTTTCCTGCTCTGGTGAAACGTTGATGAAGCGTCGGCGGCCTGTCGGTGAGTCTTCGAGATGCTGAACGTAGTAAACGGTGCCGCCAGTACCAGCCGCACCAGTAACATACCAGAAGTTGCGGTTCTGCCATATCGGCTGCTGCTGTTTGTATCTATAATCGTTTTTATCGCTGTAGCGGACTATTCGAAGCCCGCGTGTCTGAAAGCGTAGCGATGACTGTGGCCGATACAACCGCGCTGTCTGACTCAAAAGACCTCGTAAAAAGTTATGTGTAATCATTAAAAAGGCAAGTTTGACATTATTAAGAAAAAAGAAAACGGTGGTGACAAGCGGAATAAACGATATACGATTAAATCGAAGTTCTAGCCAGCGCTCTGGTTCACCAAATCCCCGACTGATGGTGCTGAAGTCTGGGCGTACAACAATTCTCATCAAGCTGCTACACACACCAAACAATGGTGCATTACGTGCTCTAATCACGCAGTTGAAACCCATCCTTGTCAGCTGTGTACACGAGTTCGGCACAAGACTCCCTTGCAGGGCGACGCTGGATGTTTTGTGAACATTTCAGTGGCTTTGTAAATACCTTGAACAATGGAATAGTGCAAAAACAGGTAATCACTTTTTGACATGGCTTGGGCAATGCTTCAACTTTTCTCCTTCTAAAGTCTGCTCTCTTGTCAGACCTTGAATTTACACTTTTACTTTGTTTACATGAACTGAATGCATTCAACCGCTACAAGACGGGGAACATAGATATAACAACTATTCAACAACTTCACCATATATCAAATACAACGGCGTGTTACTGCGCTGCAAAGACGGGATAACATATGGATGGAGAGTTTACATTTCGCGTTCCGATATCCGGCGGGCGGGGACAGCAGGACAGTAGCAGACGCAATGCATCAGAGGACGAGTTTGACCGACTAATGCATCCCTGGAACGACTACCAGTCACTACCCGAGGGGAGCAGAGCACGTCGCGCCGACGACACAGCGACCGTAGTTGATTCCGAAGACGATGACACAACAAAGGGAACAGATCCCAATAGACATTCTGGACAGCACCATTACCATTACCACTACCACCACCACTATCACCATGTACCGCGGATTCTGCGACAGCACAACGCCTACGACTCGCCCTCGGAACAGCCCAGCGCACTGCCTGGGCAAGACCCTCTGCTGGCCGACCGCGGGCGGTCTCTTGGCCCGTCTACCGCCGGAAACGCGTGGCTGGCCGAGATGCTCGGAGCGCATGGTATTGGACACGAATGGACGGCACAAATAGCTGACGAAGAAATAGTGAGGAGGTGGAGTCAGCGCCGCAGCACGCTTGACTCGGCGGTTGACGGGGACGGCGCGCTGGGAAGACTGGAGCCTCACTGGGATGACATGCTCACTTTTCGCCAGACGCGTGTCCGCGTACCGCGAGAGCGCGCCTGGTCAGGCTCGTCTACGTCCTCGCAGCACGAAGCTCTACTGGGCGGACACTCTAGTCGCTGGAGCTGGCGCCGCGTGGTGCCTTCCGCGACAAGTAAGGCTGGTCGGGCAATCTGGCTCACCCTTCTGCCAGTAGTTATTGTGGTTGCATGGTGCTCCGTGCCGCTCCGCACGGATATTATTGTAGACCATGAGGGGCGAAAGCACCGGCGACTAAACTTTTGGTTCTTCCTCCTGTTCTACTACGGCATATACAATGCTGTGGCGCTGCTCCTTGTGACGCAGATATTCCGCGTCTACTCTTTGACATGGTGGCCACGGGCAATCTCGGGAGTGTTGGCTAACGTGGCATCATGGATGCTCACCACTTGTTTGGGCGCCCTAGTCTATGTGCTTGGGACTGGCATTGAGCGCAATCCGCTGGCGTGGACAGCACTAACACTGCTGACTTTGCTGCTTCCGGTGCTTGTGTCGTTTGCGTCAATTCAAAGACATCACAGACGGTCCGAAAGACGCAGAAGACCGCCGTCGGAAGTACAGCCACTGATTGCCACGGCAACCGAGTGGCAAACGCCGGCGTCCTACACCAGGTTTCTCTGGTTCTGCTCAAGCTTTCTTCTGTGGTACGCTGCACTGGGCGCCGGCGAGTACCTGGCACACATCTACATATCAACATTGCCGCACTCAACCAAGGACGGTTTCTACTACGTGTACTCGTGGATCATCACTGTCAATCTACTTTCGGTGGTGGCTAGCTGGGTGGTTGCATCAAGGATTCGCTCGTGGCCGCTTCAGTACATATACACGCTGTATTTCTTCATGACGTACTTTATCTTCTACCGCAATCTGTTCTCGCGTCTGCAGAACCCCGAGCAGGTTGTGTATATCCAGCTGGGATCGTCTCTGTGGGTTGTGTTCATATACCCGCTGAGGATGGCGCGGTGGGCATACCGGCTGCAAGCGTTTCTGTGCAGGTGGTCTGAGGACTACACGTACGAGGCATATGTCAAGCAGCTCGGACGCACGTTCTTCCTTAGGAACATTGCAGAAAACGCCACTATGCTCGGGTTCCTCTGCTGGGTCACCGTGCTGCACTTTGGTCCCAACCAAGTGCACTACCCGCATTTCCAGTTCAAGCCGCGCGACGACGAGTTCAACTACAAGTACAGCCTTACCGTGCGCGCCTCGGCGTATGTCTGGGCGAGCGAGCTGCTGGCCAGCCGGATCGTGCGGCTGCTGTTCCGCTGGATCTACTCACACGATATCAGCAAAGAAGCTGTGCACGATTTCCGACGCTACCCGCATGTAGTTCCGGCCATGGTACTGGTAACCATCCACGTTCTGCAAAACATTCTCTTTGGCATGATAAAGCTAAACTTCAGTTGGTAATAAAATTATAACTGAAGAACAATAAAAAACTAGAACTTGCTCATGGCTTCGTCGTAGCGTCTGGCAACGTCCTTCCAGTTGATTACGCGCCAGATGTTCTTAAAGTAGTCAGCCTTGACGTTGTTATAGTCGAGGTAGTACGCGTGCTCCCAGGCATCCACGCCCAAAAGCGGGATGTGGCCGATAGTGGACGGCATGTCCTGGTTGGCAGTGGTCACGACGTCCAGCTGGCCGCTGGGGTTGACAGTAAGCCAGCCCCATCCGGATCCAAAGATGCCCGCAGTCTTCCCGTTCACTACCTGCTGCAGCTTGTCAAGCGAGCCATACTTGTTTTCGATGGCGCTTTTCAGGACGCCGTCGTGGAGCTGACCGCCGCCGTTCTTCTCGCCGATAAGGTTCTTCCAGAAGATGGTGTGGTTGACATGGCCACCGCCGTTAAAGTTGATGGCGGGCTGCAGAGCCACCTGGGCGGCAACGTCGCCTTTGGCCTGGGCCTCGTGGAGTTTCTCCTCGGCCGCGTTGAGATTGGCTACGTAGGTCGCGTGGTGCTTGTCGTGGTGCAGCTGCATGATCTTAGCTGAGATCACAGGCTCAAGCTCATTGTAGTCGTAGTCCAGATCGGGCACGGTGTGCTTGCTGCGAATCGACGTGGTGGCTACGGCACGACGAGCAGTAGTCTGGGCGGTTCTGGCGAAGAGAGTCTTGGTCGAAAGCATTTCTAAAGCGAAAAAGGGATTTTAAAAAATAGTGTGCAGAGCAAAGAAACGGCGAGATAAAAGCGATATCGGGCTCGGAAATTGTGACTCTTTCTTTGAAATACCCTCATCCGCAATCAAAGAAAGCAGGTTGTTATCATCATCCTCGATCACCGAAAGAGCCAGCAACGCAGTCTGATCTGCAAACATCAATAACCAAGACGTCATGACAACTAAAAATATTTTTATTATAAAGTTATAATGTCGTTAAGTGGTTATACACCTACGAGGGTGACCAGCTATTGCTGTTGTTGTTGTTGCTGCCATTTGTGCCATTCGATTGGCCATTGTTGTTCTCATCGTCTTCGTCGTTGTTGCCGTTAGCCTCATTGCTGCCGCCTGCAGAGTAGGGATCAGCGTTAGGCGTATACGACATTGATCCGGGGCTGTAGGATGGCGAGGTCGGTGAATACGACGGGGAGGTTGGACTGTAAGATGGCGACGTGGGACTATACGACGGGGACGTGGGAGAGTATGAAGGGGACGTGGGGCTGTACGAAGGCGACGTAGGTGAGTACGACGGCGAAGTAGGCGAGTACGACGGGGAAGTCGGACTGTAAGATGGCGACGTAGGCGAGTACGACGG